>VXAZ01003910.1:219626-240511 GCA_013399875.1 Gymnorhina tibicen
GGGGCGGGCCCGGCCGGCCGAGGGCGGCGGCGGCGGCCGGAGATGGTGATCTGCTGCGCCGCCGCCAACTGCTCCAACCGGCAGGGCAAGGCGCGCCGCGGCGCCGTCTCCTTCCACAGGTAAGGGCGGCCCGCCCGGCCCGCCGCAAGTGCCAACCTCGGGCCGCCCGCGACCCGGTCCCTCTCCCCCCCGCCGGGCCGCCACGGCAGCGGCTGCCCTTTGTTTCCCTCAGGGGAAACCGGCTCGGGGCTCCCGGATCCTCCAGCCCCGGCCGGGCAGCGGGAGCGCCCCTCTCCACGGGGCCCGGGCCCTCCCTGGCCTGTCCCCCCGACCCTCCGCCGGTCTGTGCCCCCCGCGGCCCGCCCTCCGCCTCATCCCTCGTCGGGGATACTGCCGGCGGTGAGTCCCCGGGGAAAGTGCCTGTCTCGGGCGTCCCATTGGAAACGGAACCTGGCTCCCCTGCTCAGGGGCTTTCTTCCGCTCCAGGCGTTTCTACACCTAATTAAATGTTATTAAACGCACCCGGTGTAAGCGGCACCCGGGTTACGGAGGCAGCGCTGGGCAGCGTGTTGGCTGAGCCGGGTGTTTTGGTGGTGGTCACATCCCCCTTCCTTGTGGACAGGCTGTTCCTCGTGGGGCTGGTGAGCGGAATAATGGATCGATTGCTGTTGAAAATGGAAACAACACCTTTTAGTCCTGCTCTTTTTGTGAAGCGGAGCTGTTGACGCAGCGAGTAAATATCAAGTATTTCAGCCCAAAGTGAAATAATTCTTAAACGAGCGTAATTTAATTTGTAAGCGAGTGTAACTTAGCAAAACACAACTTTGCTCAAAATCCCCTAATCCTAGCCATCGCCTTGAACTTGGTCATCTTAAAGGTCTTTTCCAACCTCAACAATTCTATGATTCCATGGTTCCGTGATTCTAAAAGTACCAACCCCTCTGATTTCCAAAACGTAGCTTATTTTTTGGTGGGTTTTGTCTGTTCCTTTTTTAGGTTCCCTCTGAAGGATTCGAAGCGCTTGATTCAGTGGCTGAAAGCTGTTCAGAGAGACAACTGGACTCCCACCAAGTATTCCTTTCTTTGCAGTGAGCATTTCACCAAAGACAGTTTTTCCAACGGGCTGGAAGACCAGCAACGGCTGCTGAAGCCCACTGCTGTCCCTACCATCTTCCAGCTCGCGGAGAAGAAACACGACAAGCTGGATTATGTCAGGAGCCGAAGGAAAATAGCCAGGCAGGTGCCGGTGCGGGATGGCGAGGCCCTGCGGGAAGGAGGCGGTGAGGTAGCGCAGAGGGCCCCGTCTTCTGGCCAGGACTTCATGGTGATGCAAGGGACGAAGGAGATGGAGGAGGCCGCTCTGAAAGAGGAAATGGGATCGATGTCCGAGGAGGAAGAGGCCCTCCACGGCCAGCTGGACGGCCCTCGGAGAAGGACGTTAGGGGATAATTTGTGTGCGAAGCCTGGAGCGCAGACAAAGCCCGAGAGGTCTCCTGTGGAGGACTGCGCCAGGGGCAGCTGGGCGGGGAGCTGGGTGGCGGACAGAAGCGGTGTGTCGGTGGACGACTTCACCCCTCCTGCCTCTGGCGCTTGCAAGTTCATCGGCTCCCTCCACTCGTACAGCTTTTCCTCCAAGCACGCCAGGGAGAGGCCGTCTCTCCCCAAAGAGCAGCTAGAAAGGAAAAGGCCAAAGAGAGACGTGGAACCGAGCTGCAGCAGCCACCTCTTGGGGCACGACAAGGCCGTCGCAGAAGTGTCCCCGACGTCGTCCCTCACCGCGACCCCCCAGAAGCCCTCCCAGGGCCTGTCGGCGTCCCCGGCGGACCTGACCCCTCGGCCCGCCGCCGAGGCCGTGGTGGGGCGGAAGGGTGACACGGACGCCAACCCCATGTCCATCAACGAGGTGATCATGTCGGCCTCAGGGGCCTGCAAGCTCATCGACTCCCTCCACTCGTACTGCTTCTCCTCCCGGCAGAGCAAGAGCCAGGTGTGCTGCTTGCGGGAGCAGGTGGAGAAGAAGAACGGAGAGCTGAAACTTCTGAGGCAGAGGATCAGCCGCTCTGACAGCCAAGTCAGGAAGCTGAAGGAGAAGCTGGATGAGATGAAGCGGAACAGTTTCCCTTACTTGAACAGCCTGATATCCCAGGACTGTGGTCAGTATTCCCAGGGGTGCTGCATTGAGGTGGAGTTCCCTGTTTTCTTAGGGGCCGTTTAAGTTGGAGGATGTAAAGGTGTGATGGGGAAAAGGTGTAAGAAAGGGACATTTTGGGAAGGAGAAGTAGCAGCTTGCGTTAGACCAATGGATACAGATTCAAGAATTCGCTCAGTGGGCACACACGTGAATTCTTACATCCCTAACCTTTCCAAGATGTGGAATGGGAAGTTGGGTTGTGGCATTGCAGGCAACTCTCTTGATGAATTTCATTTGTTTTCTTTTCTTTCTGGATTATTTGAACTTGTTTGTGACTCAGTGGCTCCCCTTAGGATTTTCCTTCTTCCTTTGGAGTGCACCTGTGATTTTTTTTTTGTGTGTTAATGAGCTGTCCTAGCAGCAGGTATCTGGGAAAGCCGTTATTGTCCTCAGTGGTGTAAGAAGTAGTTTTGATCTTGGATTTCATATGCTGCACTCAGCACCCAGGATACAGGAAATGTAAGTGAGGTGGGAGGTACCAAATATGACAGTGTCGTGATGCACGTTGAGGTCACGATTTGTGAGCAAATGTCTGTGTTTGCTTTGATCCTTTCCTCCACTGGAAGGCAGGAGAAGTCGGGAAACGCAGTAAAGCGGGGAGTGATAGAAAATGCTTCTCTGTCAATTACAAAAATAATAATTAAGCACCTGAAAGCATAGGGGAACTCAGTGAGGGATGAGGTCACGTAAACAAGTTTGTTACCTAGGAGTCAAATTGGGCCATAACCCTTCTTCTTGCAAGAAAAGGTGTCTTTTAATGTGCAATTTGTGCACAGTTTGTGGTCGCAAGGTGCAGCTCAGGGCAAGAGTTTAGGACCATCTAATGGTGGTGTGTGCGTGGCTGCTGAGAAACTATTGGGGAAGGGTTCGTGATGTGGGGCTCGCTTGGAGAAGTCATCACCCGTGGAGGGTTGGGAGTCTCCTGATGGCTAATTCTCACCTTTCCTTTAGGAAAAAACCTTCATGGCTTCTTCTGGAGCTGTTGCATAGTCAGAAAGGTGATGCTGGCATAGACAGGCACATTCTCCAGGCTGTTGCAGCACGGCCAACTTCCTCACTCAAAGAGGAAAGTAGACCCTAACAGAATTCGTGAAGGTCGGCACCCAGAGCTACTTTTCCCATATGTATCTGATTTTCCAAAATGTGGGAAAACTTACACTTTGATTTGGGCGGAGGGGGAGAAGTTTTCCCCTGCGAAATCAGCAAAGTCTTGTTTGTACCTTCTGGTCTGCGTTTTTGTATTGTTTAGGTGTCAAGCTAAAGAAAATGACTAAATACAATTTTAGGGTTCCATAGGTGTCGTTCATATATATGTATGTATGTGTATATGAAATATTTATTTTTATATATATTTAAAAAGGTGTCTAGCTTTGTTGGAATACCTTCACTGAGATACTAATTGCAGAAGGAGTATCTTTAAGGATGTTTTTCTTTATTCTGGTAAGCACTATGATTTTTCTCCTTTTTCCCAAGATTGATGTTTTTATACATATGTCTTTGAGAAGTGAAAGCTTTATGTTCTTGTAAAAGATATTCTTAATATATGAGTTACATACGCTATTTTATGAGGGAAAACGTACTTTTTCTTAATGAATTGGCCAATTCATTACCCATTCTGCCATCTTTTATCAACAAAAGTGGACATCAGTGTGTGAAGATGAACCATTTTGGCAGCTGTAGCTTGGCGTGATGGGAAGTTTATATGGAACCCTTTGGCTGGGAACTTTTTTAAGAGGTTTGTTAATGGCTGACTGGCTTTTTATTTTTTTATTTTTTTTTTAGCTTAATCTTGGTGCACTTCTGTTTTGGACTCTTTTGTGTGCTCATAGTAATAGTTTATGGCAGTGAAAATAGCCGATGAAGTGCAGCCAGCTGCTGCCAGGCACAGTCTGGTTCATGCCCAGGCACTGAGTTTTACTGTAATACAAAGCTGAGTTAAGAAAGGCTTTTCATATTCGTAAAAACCCAGCCAGGTAACACATTAGGTTAATAACAGTCTTTGTTAGTAGCTCCCTCTCAGTTGTCCCAAGTCATCTGATGTGCAGTTGAGGTGATGGTTTTAGTTGTGAACCTGAGCCTGCATTTTTTTTTTTCTGCTACAGGCAGTTCCTTGGGTATAAGTAGCTGACTGGGCTGACTGTGCAGGTTGTTACCTGTCTGCATCCCCGACGTTCCGCCGTTTCCACAAAATCCCGAGCGCAAAACACGACCTTTAGGCCCACGCCCACTCGGCAGAACTTCATTTCGGTGCTCCTTCTCACAAACTTGCTCCTAACGAGACAGATGAATTTCTGCTGGCTGTATCCAGGCTGGGAAGAGCAGGTTTCTGCAGCGCTGCTGCACAGCAGTGCCTGCCAGCCACGCTTGAGGCCGGGTGACTCAGGCTGGGCAAGTGGCTCCCAGCTCCAGCTGTCACGATGTGCTTGAGCGGTGTTTCCCAACCTGTCTTACCGGGGGGATTGACTCATTGGTTTAGGAGAAGCTCCAGGCTGTCTCCAGCACAGCACAGCTGCCGTGGTGGCCTTTTTCCATCTAAACTTTGAGTTTAGTCGCTTGCTTGGTAGGAAAATGTTTCCTTCTGTGTTTCGTGGGCTGCTTCTGAGGTCCACGGACCAAAGGCTGAGGAATGCTGTTGGCTGATGAGTACCATTAGGCACGGTGTACCAGGCAGGACAGGGTTAGATGGAGCTTCTGGAGGCTGACAAGATGCACTGGGAGAAATGAGGGAGAGCCTGCAAGCAACCAGGGATGTGTCCTGGGGAAGGCATGACTGTTCTAACAGCACTGTCCTCTGCTACGCAAGTGCTGCCTGACCATCTGGTTCTGCATGAAGGTCTCGCAGCTCTGCTGCACCGGGTGTGCTCGCTGACACGGGAGATCCCAGCTGCTCCTTCCACAGCATCACCTCCCCTTGCCGTGGCCCAGTTTGGTCCGGCTGTAAAACTACATCTCCCAGCAGGCAGCGGGATCAGTGTCCTACCCAAACGTGAGCTCACTTCCCCCATAGCCATCTTACCCACCCTGCACAGAGCACTTTCTGGGGGCAGGGGGGGCTGCAGGGACAGCAAATAGCAAAATAGCCGCGGCCATGGCTGGGCATGGAGCAGACACAGGTAGGATTCCATGGGATTTGAGTTTCTGTGTTTATCAGAGAGGTAAAGCTCTTAGGATTCAGCTGCTGGGCTGTATGAGGAGCCTCTTCCACGCTGCATGTCTGTTTTCATGAAGGTCATATTAAAGGCAGGAGAGTTTGCAGAATGAGTTCATTTGAAAAATAGTTAGAACTCCGCTAGGAATCTGTGGGAGATTCGGCTTGGATTTGTCTTTGAATATTTGTGCAAAGCCAGTGTAGAAACGGGGTCATTTACAGTACTTTTTACATGCGAATGAAGCGTAGTTGGTGAACTTCGGGGCAAGCAGAAGGACAGAACACTTAATGCAGCAAAAGTGGTTTTGTATTGAGGTGGAGCCCTGATGCCTGGTGTATGGGGCCTGAAGTGGTGTTGCCCATCTTGGTGGCAACAGATTTCATTCATGTTGCAGAAGACGAATGGCAAAATCCAGTTTCTCACTGGCAATGAGAAGTGGGGTTGTGCATGGATGGAGGTGCTGTGCTTCCACCTGTCTGAGAAGGACTGGACCAGCAATGGGCTGGTGTCCAGTTCAGCTTGAAAATGAAATTAGTCTAACGGGTCACAGAGGTGTGCTGTCAGGGAAATTGCCTCCACCAGGGCAGGCACTGCTAGCCTCACAGCTGCCTGTTAACTTGGAGCTAGATTTTGGAAGAAAACTGCTTTTGTTCTGAGACAGCAGGGGCTGCTTGTGATATTTTTATGCCCTGTCTGGGATAGGAACGGCCAGGGTAGAAAGCTGATCCGCAGGGTGGGCATTGCAAAGAACAAGGGAGCTATAAAGTAAACTGAGAGTGAGATAAGGAGTGGGAATATGTGTGCACAGGCTACGAGTAGGGCTGAATCCATGGCAGGAGGTATCTTGAGAGGGGCTGGGTAAGACTTTACTGTGGCCTGAGCACTTGGGTGGGAGGTGAACTCTTCTGTGCTCAGCATGGGAGCAAGCAGTGTGCAGGCACGCTGGCTTTGGGACTTGGTTGAGTTGACCTCTCCCTTGGAGAGAAGGCGGTTGGAAGGGAGGAAACAAGACTTTTTGCACTGCTGTTGGTTTTATTTCTGTGGGATGGTCTTGTTCTTTCCAGGGTTTTTTGCCTAATAGCCTATAGAGTTTGTGCATTAAGCATTTAATTTTGCAGTGAGTTGGCAGTGACTCACAACAAAAAACCAGCTTGCAGCTAGTAAGCAATGAAACAGCAAACTAAGGAAAGCACGAGAGAAAGTCAGACTGAGCTCAGGTAGGGTGTTTGGTTTCTCATAATAGAGTATAATTTTAAGAATGTTTTCTCTGTATTTTGTAAAGCAGAACTCTGGCAGTGACTGTAGGCACTGGAGCATTTACCATAGAGGCAATACCACCTTGGCACTTGGCTATGAAATTAATTACTGAGTCTATAACATGAAAGTTTGTGAATATAACCAGATTCCCAGCTTTTGGAGCAGAGATGGAATGATCTGTTCAACAGCTGGTCTGCTGACACCTGGTGGGATGCATCTTTCTCAGGGGAAAAAAGAGTTCTAGCACAGGAGCTGGCAGGGCTTGTTGATAGGGCCTTAAAGTAGCTTGGAAAGGGGAAAGGGACAAAGCCAGGGCCACCAGTGATGAGCAATGGGCTGCAGTGCCTAAACTTGAGGAAAGAAGCACTATTGGGATCCCTCAGTGTACCACAGCGTACCACACCTGAAATGTCTCTGCATTAATGCACCCAGCATGAGGGACTTAGGAGGAGCTCAAGGCTTTGGCCCAGTCCCAGAGATCTGACAGCACTGGCATAAGTGAAACCTGGTGGGATGAGTCCTGTGGTGGGAGTGCCCTGATGGACAGTTCCAGGCTCTTCAGGAGGGATGGGTGGGGCAGGAGGGGCAGAGGGGTGGCACTGTGTGTAATAGGAGGGTTGGAGTGTCTGGAGCTCACATGTGGCAGTGGCACAGTTGAGATAAGAATATCTTTGGATAAGAGTCAAGGGGCAGACAAAGAATGCAGATGTCACTGTGGGAGTCTACTCTGGACCTCCCAGCCAGGACGATGACACTGACAAATTATTCTTGGAGGAGCTAAGGCACGGTTCCGAGTCAACTGCCCTGGGGGACTTCAACCTGCCAGAAATTAACTGGGAGCATCACACACCTGGTACAACGCAGGCCAGAAGGTTCCTAAAACACCTGCATCACAACTTTATGGGACAGGCCCTCAGGGAGCTGACTTGGAAAGATGATCTTGATCTGCTTGTCAACAGAGAGGATCTCATGAGCGAAGTGAACATTGGGGCCAACTTGGCCACAGTGACCATGGAGCCATCAAGTTTAACATCTCTGGTGACAGGAGGAAAAGTGCCAGAAAAACCTCAGCTCTGGCCATGAGGAGAGCAGACCTCAGGCTGCTCAGGGAATTAGTGAGTAAGGTTCCCTGGGAAATGTTTTTGCAGGTGCTGGGGTCCATCAGTGCTGGTCACTTTTAAACATCATCTCCTAAGGGCACAAGAACAGCATTCCTAAATGTTGGAAGTCAAGCAGGCTGGCAGAAGGCTGGCTTGGCTGACCAGGGATTACTCTTGGAAATAAGCTGGAAAAGGAAGGTGTGTGCCCAGTGGAAGCAAGGTCAGGTGACATGGGAAGAACATAGAGATGCTGCTCCCCACGTTGGGAGAAAATTTATCCAGGCAAAGCTCAGTTGAAGCTGCTAGAACTGCGGAGAACAATAAAAATGTTTTTTTCAAATATATAAATGGCAAAAAGCAGTTTAGAAATAACGTTGGATTTGTTCCAGGATGAGGATGGTCACCTCACAAACAGGAACAGGGACAAGGCAAAGGTGTTTAATGCCTTCTTTGCCTCTGTTTTCAACATGGAAGATGGGTCTCAGTGCCGTGAGCTGGAGGACCATGACTCTGAGAATGATCAAGTCCCAGTTGACCCAGAAGTTGTGTGGGATCTGCTGCTCCAGCTGGATCCCTACGAATCTGTGGAGCCTGATGGGATTCATCCAAGAATCCTCAAGGAGCTGCCGATGTCATTACAATGCCTCTCTTGATTGATTTTTGAGCAGCCTTGGGCATCCAGAGAGGTTGATTGAACAGGCCTGTCAGTCTCAATTCAGTGCCTGGTAAAACCATGGAAAAGATTATTCTGGGAATTGAAAAACACCTAGGGGACAATGCAAGCATCAGTCAAAGCCAGCACAGGGAAGAGTCCTGCTTGTTGAACCTGATTTCCTTCTATGATGGGGTAGCCCACCTCATTGATCCAGGAAAGCCAGGAGGTGGAATCTTTTTGGACTTCAGCAAAGCTTTTGATACTGTCTCTTACGGGATCCTGCTGGACAAAATGTCCAGCCCACAGCTGCATAGCTGGGTTATGTGACGAGTGAGCAGCTGGCTCACGGGTCAGGCACAACGGGTGACAGTGACTGGGGTGGCACCAGGCTGGCACCGGTCACTGGTGGGGTTCCACAGGTTTCCATCCTCAGCCCTATTCTCTTCAACGTTCTCATTAACAACCTGGACACAGGACTTGAAGGAATAAGTGAGTTTGCAGCTATCACCAAACTGGGAGGAGCTGTTGACTCCCTCAAGGGCGGAGAGCCCTCGACAAACCAGAGGTAGACAATCACCAGCTGTGTGGGGTTTAACAGGGGCAAGTGCTGCATTCTGCACCTAGGACAGGGCAACCCTCGTTGTGTGTATGGACTGGGTTAGGGCTGGAGAGCAGCTGTGGGAAGGGACCTGGGAGTCCTGGTTCATGGCAAGTTCAGTAGGAGTCAGCAGTGTCCTGGAGGGAGGGACATCCCAGTCCTGGTGGGCATCAGGCCCAGCACTGCCAGATGGGCCAGGGAGGGGATTGTCCCGCTCTGCTCTGCACTGGGGCAGCCTCACCTCGAGTGCTGGGGACAGGTTGGGGCACCACAGTATAAAAAAGACATTAAGCTATTGGATAGTGTCCAAAGGAGGCCACAAGGGTGGGGAAGGGTCTGGAGAGGCCTTATGAGGAGTGACTGAGGGCACTTGGTTTGTTCAAGCTGGAGGAGACTGAGGTCAGACCTCACTGTGCTCTTAACATCCTCACGTGGGGAAGTGGAGGGGCAGGTACAGATCTCTTCACTCTTGTGACCAGTGACAGGGCTCAAGGAAATGGCTTGAAGCTGAGTTGGGGAGGTTTAGGTCAGATATCAGGAAAAGGTTTTTCATCCAGAGGATGGTTGGGCACTGGAACACGCTCCCCAAGGAAGGGGTCACAGCACCAAGCCTGTCTGAGTTCAAGAAGTGTTCAGACAATGCTCTCCAGCACATGGTGTGATTCTCGGGGTGTCTGGTGCAGGACCAGGAGTTGGTCTTGGTCCTGACGGGTCTCTTCCAACTCAAGGATGTTCTGTGATGGAGCTAGAGCACATCAGTGCCAGGAATGTTTTACTGGTTTGCTGGAGAGAGCATCAGCAAAGTGCCCAAAGGGGTGCTACTTTCAGGGCAGAGCAGCAGAGTATAAAGCCACCTTCTGTACTTAAATATGGACAGAATATGCTGAATGGGGCTGCTTCTTAATTACCAGAACCTTGATGATGATGATGATGATTTCAACCCAGTGAGCAACTGTGCTGAAGGAAGCACTGTGCTGAAGGAAACTGCCCAGTTGATGCTGCAGACCCCACACTTCGAAGACTCTGGGAGTTAGTTTGGGTTTGTTTGGGGATTTGTTTTGGGGTTTTTGGGGGGGAGGGGAAGGGGTCTTGTTGTTTGTATGGGTTTTTCTTCTGAAGTTTTCTGCAGGAAGTGTTCCCCAGCTCAAGGAACTAGGTTAGCTGCCTTGTTAGCAACCAGCTGGCCGCTCGCTGCGGCTTTACTGATAAAGCTGTGTAGGAATTCGTGCCAGCGCAGCTTTCTGTGCCAGGGATCTCACTTGAGAGCCACGCCGGCTGTGTAGACATGGCCTGAGGGGGCTGTCCAGCTGCTCTGTCTGGTTTGTCTCATGGCAGGGAGAACACCATATCTCCTGTTGCAAAGCCTGGACAGCCAGTTCCAGGCTGACTGTGTTACAGTGCAGGGTGGGATTTGATTTGTAAACCCTGAGGGGATGGAAAAGATGTAGAAGCCTGTGTCTGTGAGTTTGGAGGGATGGAGCGGGGTCAGCTGGTGAAATGGAACTGACCTGTGTGCTCAGGGCCTGGGCACCGTGGCTGTGGCCTGAGTGGTTTCCTTAGGGAAAGAGATCAAGGTGATCAGGTTGCTTATGGGTGTGTGGTTTTGTCTCCCAAACTGTTACAGCTCATGAGTGTCGTGGCCGATTTCAGTGAGATTTTGTAGAGCCACAGGATGGTTTGGGTTGAAGAGACCTTAAAGCTCGTCTCGTTCCGACCTCCTGCCGTGGGCAGGGACACCTTCCACTACACCAGGTTGTAGAGGAATGGGGTCTTGGAAATGCTAGATCCATAATGACTTCCAAAAAGTGTGTCATCTGGTAGGAGATGGTGACTCCAGGAATGTGCTTGTTAAGAAAGAGGATACAGGGAGACCTTCCCTGTTATTAGGTAAAAGAAGAGCTGTGCATATGAATGCAAGAGAATCAGCATTAAGAGGACTCCCTCTGAGTGTGAAGCTTTAAGTGTGCACAGGGGTGACCAGGGTCTCTGGCACTGCAAATTCTCAGGTGCCATTTGTGTTCCTGATATCATCACACACTTACTTTTTAAGCCACATTAGTGGGTTTTTGGTAAAAAAGATGTGCCAGGAGTTAAGACCTTTAAAAAGGGGTGTACAGGTTCCTTCATCAGTGCCAGAGGAGTTTCTCTTGACAGTGACTGTGTCTATAAACCTGAAGTTTGAAACAAAGCAGCTCAGCAAAGAAGTCCTTGTTGCTACAATAGTCTTGCATCTACCTGCCCCAACCATGACATAAAAAAGCAAATTTCTGTTCAAGTGGCTACTTTTTTTTTGGATGGATTCAATCAGACTCTCTCCTGTCTGCCTCCCTCTTGCTTTTCCACGCTCCCAGCCCAGCCTTCCATCACAGAAGGCTGCCAGGAAGGAAAAAAGTCTTAGTCCAGCAGTCAGAGACCAACACTGAAGGTAAGAAGAGCACTGCATGGGATGAGATCAGGATGTCTGTACTCCCCTGCACTTCACTGAGTCCCTGGTCCTTATTCACTTCTGCTCTCGACTTCACCAAGCCACATGAGAACTAAAGAACTCAGTGCCTTTGCTGCCATCTAGGTAGTTTGGAAAAGTAATAATGATCACTTGGCTGCATTGTTTGCCCAGGTGCCAGGGACTTCAGGATGTACAGTTACATCTTCACTTTTCAGCTGGCTGGAATTCCAGCTCTTTTGGAAGTGAGACCAGCTCGCCGGGTCAGGCACCTGCAGCCAGGCTGGACGCTGCACAGCAAGGCAGTGGGGTCAAGCTGGGGGTGCTGGAAACGATCTCTGGGCTTCTCTTGGTTTCTAATCAAGTCTAAAGAGTGGGAATGGCTAAAACCATTCCTTTCATGTGCTATTTTGATGCTTTTTTCCTGAAATGCAAGCAGAAGAAAAGGAGGTGCCCTGTGACAGCACTGTAGTGACACAAACCATCCTGCTCCTGGGATGCTGACCCAGGAGAGGGCAGCAGCAGCCCAGGCTGCAGGCTCCTGCAGCTTTTCCAAAGCTTTGCTTTTCGCTTCCATTATGGGAGATGAGCCTGCAAAAAGCTTGGAAAGAAATGCAATAGGGAGTGAAAGGCAAACACCAGTTGGAGGGAGGAGCTCCTTACCCACAGAGCTGTGCTCTCCTCATGGAACTGGAAAGGTGAGTACAAGGAAATGCTGTCCAGTACACTGACACTGCTGTACAGGTTGTGGGAACTCCTTTCCCAGTCCTGGGTAAGCTGCTGGGGAATGCACAGTCTGACAGGACGTTCTACACATCCTGGCTCTGATGCTGTAGACTTTTATCACGTATTTCTTAGCGAGCTCCCATGTTTCCTCATGTTGCTTCCCTTGCAAAATACTTCAGGGTAAAGCAGAGTAAGTAGCAGCACTTTGCTGACATGGGCTGGCTTTTAAAACCTGCTGGCTGTGGGAGGATGAGTACCACAAGTGGTCTCTTTCACCCAGGAAAGCTGCTGTTCCTTCTTCTTTGGCTTTTCAGGTGTGGACTGGCTGTTCTTCCTCCTTGCTCAGTCTTTTGGCCTGACATTTCGTAAAGAGCACTGGTCAAGCGAATTTTGACCACAGCCTTACTCTTTTAGGTCGTGATTTCTCCCTGCAGTTGTGTCTGTGCCTTTTAGACCAGCCAGCCAGGCAGCTTGTTCTTGTATTCTTGATCTCCCGAGGTGTGAAAAACACCCCCCTGGAACGCCCACCTTGCCAGTAGGAAACATTTATCCGGTGAGGGGGAGGAGGACATGCGTTAAGCACACTTCAGTCATGTTTGTCTGCAGAACAGACTACTGAGAGTAGCAGGCACCCCATTTGTGTGAGAATCCATCTCTCCCACATCCCATAGGTGACGTTATGCTTTCCCTACTTACACCTTAGTGATGGATCTGCTCTGCTCTTCACGTGGCTTTAAATGGTCTGTCTCCATTTTCCTGATGTATTTTTTTCAGGTCACAACCTCTGAAAGTAAAATGCAAAACTGTTTATCAAAGCTCTCCTACAGCACCAAGCCTGACAAGAGTTCAGGAAGCATTTGGACAACGCTCTCAGGCATATGGTGTGACTCTTCGGGATGGTCCTCTGCAGGGCCAGGAGTTGGGCTTGATGATCCTTGTGGGTTCCTTCCAGCTCAGTTTATTCTGAGGTTCTGTAAAATGATTTGTGAAAGAAGTTTTAACTTTGTGAAACAGACCTTGGTCCCTTTTTAATGACTGCAGTGACAAAGGGATGTATCTTTCTCTTCCATTTACTCTTTACCTTACAGGCACTTTTAAAAATGTTTTAGTCCAGAGCCTAAGCAGAACAGCTTCTGAATGATCCCTGCTTGTCTCTTTGTACAAGTTCAGGCCATTGTTAACCTCTTAAAAAATATTATAGTCAAACTTTGATCTTGGATATGTACACAGCCTGATTTTCTTTTGAAGTGAGGACTCATTTCCATGGCCTCTGAAACAAACAGGAATGGTATGTACTCAGCACTTGGGAAGGATTAGCCCAGAGCATTAGAGGTTTCATTATCATTTAATGATTATTCTTTATGCTGAGATTTCAGTCATCTTCTTCCCTGCATGTAGATGGGAGAGGGCTTTTCTTTCAGATCAAGCTACAGAGAGGAGTCAGAAATGGACCACCTGGAAGAGAGTGCTCTATGTATAGCTAAGGGCTGGTGTGGAAACAGACCCACTTGCCATGACTGTTCATTTTTCCCCTTCTCCCACCTTGGAGCTGGCACTGCTCTGAAGTAAAGCATTGCTGTGGTGTTGAGCCATTTCTCAGGTGTTTTATGTTCACCTCCAGCCAGCTGCAGGCAGCTCACAGCAACCTGCAGAGCACACAGATCCCTGAGTTTTCTTTCTTCCTTCTTTCTTTTCCTCCACAGAGACTCCCCAGCTGAACCCCGTGATGGAACCCCTGTCCTGGATGCTGGGCACCTGGCTCTCGGACCCGCCAGGAGACGGCACCTTCCCTACAATGAAGCCCTTCCAGTACCTGGAAGAAGTGCACATCTCCCATGTGGGGCAGCCCATGCTCAACTTCTCGTAAGTTGAGGGGTCTGTCTGTGGTGGCAGCAGCTGCTGGGCTGGAGCAGGCGTGGCTCCAGGGTGATTTGTTGGTTGGGTTTCTTTTCCGACGGCAAAGTGCACAAATTTTCACCTACCACATGAGATGGTGTTGCGGTATGTGACTGCACGGTCTGGCTTTCATTTTCCTTGAAAACTTGTGATTATTTGGCATTCTTTGTGAAACTCCCACTTAGAATAAATGAAGGAGCTCTGGCATGGCTACCAAGTTTGTCCATTTTAAGCCGTGGTCCTCGGTCTTCACCACTGTGAAAATCTGAGAAAAATTAGTGCTTATCAAACCGTATGGGATAGGAGGCAGGTAGCTTAACTACTTGCTTTGGCTGCAGGTGATTGTTCTTAGAGAAATCAAAAGAAATCCAGAGGGAGAGAAGTGACAAGTTGGCTACTGCTCAGTACTGCTCCAGTGCTCGTTTGGGAGGGGTGAGCTGGGAAGTGTGTTGCCTTGAAAACCAAGAAAAGAAGAATTACAAGATGGAAGTGCTGCGTGAGAGATGCTCTGTGTTCCTGGAGTGTGATGGAGCTGCCAGCTCAGCCTGTGACTGCTTTAGTCCAATTTCCAAAATAAACAAAGCTCTGACAGTCTTGCTCTGGCTGCACCTCCCTCCCCAGCTTGTGAACAGTTGCTTATTTCAGTCACCTTTTTTTTTTTTCCCTTCTTTTCTTTGTGCCAAGGAGTTACACAGCTGTGAACTGCTGAGCTTTGGGAAGCACCAGGAAAATAGGCATCAGGCTGTGCCTTCCTGGCTCCTGGAGCAGTGGCTGTTAAATATGGTCCCTGTATCCCTTAAATACTCCAAGCACTGAGAGCTACCTGATTGAAGTTTGTTTCTCTGAGACATATAATCACCCATGTTATGGGTGACCAAACCTACAGTTCTTAAAGCCCCCTGAAGAATACATAAGAATCTGAGCTGAACTTTTAATCTTTTTGAAGGGATAGATGGGAGAAATATGTCTGCTCCCTTGCTGCCTACAGCAAGGAATATACAGAAGAACCAACTTGCCAGGTGTAAAAGCTAAATAAAGATGATACAGTAATTCCAGGTATTTATTTGAGAAAAGGAAGTTTTTGAGGCACATGTGGCCTCAGCATCTGTGAAACATCTGAGTTCCTGAGGGCTTTCTGAGCTAGTTCTTAGAAAGACCCAGGGGCTGTGGAAAATCTGAAGCCTGAACTTAAAGACTTAACTCCAGCTCTGAGAAATAGCTGTGCCTCTGTAAAGTAACCATATTTTTCCAGATTTACATCTCTCAACTGTGAAGCATTGTCAGTCTGTTACTCTTCAAAGGGTGCTGCAGGCACTCATGTGGTTAAATAAGAGGAAACCAGGCCAAAAAGTGTCTTTTGAGCATGAAGCACATCAGCTTTTGTGCTCTGATTTCCCCTCAGGTTCAACGCCTTCCATCCGGATACCAGGAAGCCCATGCACCGGGAATGTGGGTTCATCCGCCTCAAGCCTGACACTAACAAGGTGGCCTTCATCAGTGCCCAGAACACAGGTACACACCTGGTACCCACACTGGGGAAGAGGTCCTTACCCTGCTGGGCCGTTTCATGACTTCTTCAGAAAGCTCTTGCACCTCTCACAGTTTTGTTTAATTAATTTTCCCTGTTGGAATCATTGCTCTGTGGCGCTGGACCCACAGTGGTTCTTAAACTAGGAGAAGCTCCCAGTGTGTGGATGTAGCACCTTGGTACTCCTTAGCTTATGGGGACTGAATGAGAGAGAACCACATCTCAGTTATTATAAGTGAAATTGTTAAACCCCAGTTGATGCTTAAATTTGCATCTAAAATGGCAGGTGCTGAATGGAGGAGTGCCAGTTGTGCTGTGATACTCATCCCACACGGCGTGAATAAGTCTGGCTGGATTTTTCTGAGCAGCATTCCATGTCTGAGATTGTGTGGGTCTGCAGTTGTCAGTGGTGCTAGGGCAAATAGAACCATTCTTCACGGGAGTGCTGCTCTGTTACATGGCCTGGTAGATCATGGAACGGTTTGGGTTGGAAGGGACCTTAAAGCCCATCTCGTTCCACCTCCCTGCTGTGGTCAGGGACACCTTCCACTAGACCAGGTTATTCCGACCTGACTTGGACCACTTCCAGGGATGGGGCAGCCACAGCTTCTCTGGGCAACCCGTACCAGGGCCTCACCACCCTCACAGGGAAGAATTTCTTCCTAATATCTAACCTAAATTTCTCCTCTTACGGATTAAAACCTTTCTCCTTGTCTGCATTTGTAAAAAGTCCCTCTTCCTCTTTTTTATAAGCCCCCCTTCTAAGTACTGAAAGGCCAAAATAATAATTGTGACGTGCTTAAATAACCTTTGTAGCCTAATAATATGTATGCCCTTGCTTTTCCCTAGGTCTGGTGGAGGTGGAGGAAGGGGAGGTGAATGGACAAGAGCTGTCTATAGCTTCTCACTCCATAGCCAGGATCTCCTTTGCCAAGAAGCCCCATGTAGAGCAGGTGAGTGCACGCAGAGTGAGCCATTCCCATAGCACTGCTCGCCCCAGAAGGAGTGTAGTTGAGAGGATATGTTGTTTAGCATGCTTTAATTACAGAATGCCATCAGGAGTTCTTGGAAATACTGCATGGCATCCTGGCTTATTCTTTCTGTAAGAGCCTCCAGAAGATACTTTGCACATTACGAGACCCAGAGGGGTCATTATGATAAAAACTGACAGGCTGGATCAGACCAGCTAACCCATCATCCTGTCTCCAGCAGTGGCCAGTAACAGGTCCTTGGGGAAGAAAATAGGAAAGTCTTGGCTAAATACTCTTTTATGGCAGTGGGATTAGTTATTACTGCTGGTTTTCTGGATTGATTGCAGTATGAGGATGCACATTTAAGGTATGGTCAGTATTGGGCCTCGTGAGGATATTTTAGGAACACCTGCAGGTCTTGCTCACTTGCTTTTCAGAGCATTCACACCTTGCTCTGGGCTCTCTCCCCATCTGTGGCTGCAGGGCAGGGCTGGCACTTGGTGTCAGCTCCACCTTTGCTGGGCTGCTCTTGGGGGTTTGACTGTTTTGGGTGTGTAGTGGGGGGGTTGTTGATAGAGCTGGTAGGGGTACAGGCAGCTGCGAGTCCAGTGGCACTGCTGGAGTCAGCGTGACATCCTGAGGTCACCTCTGCAGGTGTCACTGTCACATCTGAAGCTGTCGTGGCTGAGCAGCAGCTGAGGCAGCGAGGCTGAACAAGCTCTCACAACCTGGTTTTTGTGTGCTATGAAACTGACCCTTAGACAATGGAGAGCACAAGTTTGTGCAGATGGAGACAGAAATTTTATTTGCCTACACAGATAGTGAGTGTTCTAAGTTTGGAAAGCCCCAACTCCCCTGCCTTTGGATGCATGTTTTCAGTTGCTGGGTTTCCCCTTTCCCAGGAACAGCTGTATTGCCTCCTTCCCACAGCAGAAGTAAAGCCATGAGATACTGTGGATGTCAGCAGGGGAGCAGAGCTCTTAATTGCAAGCATTTAAATAAGAGGGACTGTCCTCTTTGAGTCACTGCCTGAAGTGTGGGCAGATAGGCTGGCAGGAGGAGAGGGGAAAGCACAGAAAGCCAGCAGATGTCTTCCTAGTTGAGGGCTCCAAGGCTGTCTTTGGCTGGAAGAAGGAAGCTCTGGAGCTGGAGGTCCATGCTCATCTGGCACCTGAGGGAAGCTCAGGCCCAGGGACTGGCCCTAGTGAGTATCTAGGAGGCCCTTGCTGGTGAAGGAGGGTGTGGAATGAGAGGGGTTGTCAGGGAACCAGCTCCCAGTGCCTTTTCTCCTTCACCAAGAACAGCTTAAATTGCCTGTGGAAACAAAGAGGCCACAGGTTTGTGAGAAGGACACGTGTGCTGCTGCTGTAGTTGCTTATTTTGAGAAAACTTCACCATATTGTTGGATTCCTGGTAAAAAGTGGTTCAGGGTGGCTGTGGCTTGGCTGAGCTGTCACTGAGGCAGGAAGGGCCATTTCCTGCACCAGGCTGTGTCAGGAGCAGTTTAGGTTGCTTTGAAGAACCACCTTTAAAGGTGTTATCAATGCAGACTTAATATAAATTTGGGAAAGCACAGCTTGACAAAATTTGATGGCAGGGTTCCCTCTGTTACTACTCACGGATGAAACATCCAAGGGAAAAGTGAATTTGAATCAATTTAGAATGATTTACATGAAGACTGAAGACTCCAAGGGTAAGGGAGACCCTCCCGTTGAGTCACAAGGTTCCAAGAGGACTGTCTTGCTTTCCAAGCTCCTGATGGAGCTCAGGTGTGACTGAGTCCAGTTTTAGTCCCAGATTTGGTCAGTGGTTTATGTTTAAAGGGACAAATACAAGGAGTAAGGGAGACCCCCATGTTGAGTCACTAGGTTTGTGGTGAGTGTCAGGAGGACCGGCCCATTTTCAAATACCTTTAGAGCTCAGGACAGTCCTTGCTGTGGGTACTGAGGGCACTGGCTGATGCACCTGCAGGGCTGCTGTGTTACCTGTGAGAGGTGGTGGAGATGGGTGGGATTTCCCAGTGGCTGGAGATCCATGGCACATGGGAAGTGCTGGCAGGTCAGGCTGGAGAGGTCCAGCTGGTCAACCTCACTTCAGCCCCTGGAGATCTCAACATCCTCAGATGGAGGAGAAGGTCAGTGTCACCACACACAGTCAGTGTGGTTCCACCATGCCTGGCTGACCTGGTTGACTTCTGAGATGAAAGGACTGGATTTGTGGATGAGGGGAGAGCAGTGGATGTTGCTTCTCTTGATTCAGCCATTTCACACGTCCATTTCCCAGTGCTTCATGTTTGTTCTCCAGTGTGGGAAGTCTCTTGTGTCTTGGCTGTACACAGAGCTTGGCCTCACACTTTTCCACCAGCCAGCCTTTGCCTGAAGCTTGCTTTTAAGAGAAAAATCTCCCTCTTCGTTTTTGCCCAGTTCCTTTTATTTCCTCCTTTTGCATTTAGGGTTTTATTGCCTGACCTGCAGTGGTCCATTCTGGAAAAAATGGGCCATTCAGGAGCCCTGAGCTAAGGTCACAGATGTTAAAGACGAGTGGCTTGTATTCCTTTTAACTGCGTTTTCCTTCTTAGGGGATTTGAAGAACACTGATGTGGTTGGGGGGGGTTGGGCTCTGCTCCCCGGCAACCAGTGACAGGACAAGAGGACACAGTCTTGAGCTGCACCAGGGGAAGTTTAGGCTGGACATTAGGAAAAAATTCTTCACAGAAAGCATGATTAGGCACTGGAATGGGCTGTCCAGGGAGCTGGTGGAGTCACCGTCCCTGGAGGTGTTTAAGAAAAGCCTGGATGTGGCCGTGGTTTAGTTGATAAGGTGGCGTTAGGGCATAGGTTGGACTTGATCTCAAAGGTCTTTTCCAACTCAGCTATTTCTGTGATTCTGTGAACCTGCCTTGTTCCATGCATAACGGGCTTGGAGCTGGTATTGTGGAGAGGGCTGCTTTCTTTAGGAGAGAAAACTCCTTGTTTATTCACCTGCTGTAGTGAGGATATCCTTCCTTGGTGGTGTGTTGACAGCAGGCACGTGGATGCCAAAGGGAAGAAAGCACAGGTAAGGGATTTAGCTTGTGGATGCTCATTGCTTGATTTCCTTACTCCTTTTCCTGCCCCTGGTTTAGATTACCAGAAAATTCAGGCTCAATTCCGATGGGAAACTCGAACAAACTGTCTCGATGGCAACCACTACGCAGCCCATGACTCAGCACCTCCACATCACCTACAAGAAGGTGACGCCCTGACGCCGGGAGTGCTGGGTCTCCTCGCCGAGGGCAAGGAGCAGGACATCACGCACCAAGAGCAGCAGCAGCAGCTCAGGAGCACGGCATGGCAGACCCTGGAGCTGGCTGCCTGCGCTCATCCCCTGGGCCCCGGAGCTGCCCGTCCTGTTGAGAATGTTACTCAGATGTTTCTGTAATGGTATATAAAAAAAATAAATAAAAAGCTTTTATTTTTATGGCCGTGTCTTTGGCGTGATTGCAGGGCGGTGTGTGCCGCCCACTGCTCGGCCGTGCTCCCACAGGGGCTTTGTGCTGCCCTTTCAGTAATAGGTGTTGGGTTGGGGATCCAACCTCATGGACAGCCTGGGTAACTTTGGGGAAGCTGCGGGTTCTGGAATGGATTTGCGCTGCACGGAAAGACCCAGAGAACTCCAGAGACTGTCCAGTGAAACTTGGCTTAAATACTGGGAGGGAGCACCTACATCTTGCTCTGCGACAGAGGAAACTCTCACAGGCTCCCATCCCAATGGTGCTGTCCAGCAGCTTGAAGGGAATTGCTGCAGTTCTGGAGGTCAGGGCCAGACTTCAGTGCAGAAGGAGCTTCTTGAATGCTGCCTCTGTCCGAGGAGAAACCTCCAAATGACACCAGTGACTGAGGAGCTTCCACGTGCTACCAGCAGAAGCCAAGCCTTCGAGTCCTGCCAGCAGCACCCATTGAGTCCCAGCAGCAGCTGAGAGGAGTCAAGTCCAGCAGCAGCAATGCAGGAGGCCAGGAGAGAGGCAGCAGCGCCCCGAGCCGTCAGGATCTGCCGCATCTGCGTGGATCCCCTGCAAAGCCCCGCTGCCGTGGAGCCCTGCGGCCACGTGTTTTGCCACGGCTGCATCCAGCCCCAGGCCGCCCCCGAGGCCGCTGGTGCCTGCCCAGTGTGCCAAGAGCCCATCGTGGCCGTCCGCCTGCTGGCCCAGGGGCAGGAACACCGTGCCGGGGTGGCCCCGCGCCGCCGCCGTCGCCTCCATCCCTTCGTGCTGCGGTGGCGGCAGCGGCAGCAGCAGGAGCAGCAGGAGCAGGCGGCTCCTGGAGGCGGCCGGCGCCGAAGACTGGCCGATGGCGACAGGGCGCCGAGCCCCGTGCCCCGGCAGCGTGCCCG
>VXAZ01003910.1:240971-263290 GCA_013399875.1 Gymnorhina tibicen
CTGCCCGTGGGAGAAGAGGCCCCAGCCAGGACAGACCTATGCAGGGAGTCTCCTGAAGAAGCCCAGAGCCCTTCCCCACTCTGGGCATCCCCAGGAGCTGTGTGGTGGCTGTGCATCCCAAAGGGTGCCAGACCCTCGCTGCCACCCTGGCTCCATCCCCTGCCATGCCCCAGGTGGCTGCAGAGCTCCTGGCATTGAGGCTGAGCTTCTGCCCACCCCTCCCTGCTGCCTTGGCAGACCTTGTTTCCCAGGAATAGCCCCCACACATCGGTGTTGAGAGTGTTGGGGGCTGTGTCTGCCCCATCCAGGGCAGCCGAGCACGGGGTGAGGCTGCTCAGGGTGACCACGGCCTCACGGCGCCTTCTGCCCTGGAGATGGATGGAAATCTCATGGAGGTGTAGGTGGGAAAACGCTGGCAAGAGGGAGGTGGCTCTTTGGTACTTCCCAGCGGCTCCCCCTGAGCAGCACCCCCCTGTTGGAGGCCCCAGGCTGTCTGTAACAGGTCCCTTGGAAGGAGGCATCCTTCACGGGGACTGCTCAGAGACAGGGCTCCAAAGGATGTCTTTGGGGCATGGGGGAAAGAGGTGGGAGGGGCTTGTCCTCCCTTGCCAGGGCATTGGAATGCCTTCCCCTCTGAGGAGAGGGGCAATGGTCCATGCTCTGCATCGAGGTTCCTCCTTGGGGACACAGGTGGCACCCGTGGTGCCAAGGCAGCACCATGATGGCTTCTGGGAGGGTCGAACTCTGGCTGGAGAGGGATCACGGGTGGGAGAGACCTGGAGTGAGAGGCTGGTCCCAGGGGAGGCTCCACAGCGCTCGCAGGAGGTTTGCTGCTCTTTGGCAGGAAAAAGCACCCTGGATCACAAACATCAGCACGGCTGAATGTGACCTGGGGCATGGGACATGTGTGCAGGCACAGCCCCTGGAGTGCAGCCAGACTCCTCTGTGCTCCCACTTCCGTCCTCCCGCTGCTGCAAATGGATGTTAACTTGCTGGGAACTGCTCTCAGCCGTGCTGCTTTTTAGCTGGGCTTTTAGGAGGAGCAGTGAGAACCACCCCAGTGCTGGCTCCAGGCGAGTCCCACCGGACCATGGTGGTTTTGGCATGTGCAAAAATGAAATAAAAGCCCCGGTCTCTGGGGAGGCAGCCAGCCGAGAGCGGATGAGCGCTCCCATTAATGTGTCATTAATGCGCAGCTCCGGCGTCGGCTCTTTTGGCAGTGCAGAGGTAATTACAACCCGACTGCAAAGCGTTGCACATGGGTTTATTTACTGCCTCATTAGTGGCATCTGTTCTCCCAGCGAAGTGGCTCAGCTGTTCGCTCTGGTTCAGGGAATCCAGTGGAACTCATCGCGTGGATGGTCCGTGCTAACTCACACCCTCGGGCTGGAAAGTGGGCTAAGGGAGGTGAGCACACCATGGGGGTTGCATTTTGACCCTGGTTGTTGGTTTGGTGCCTCTCCCCAGCACCTGAGCCCAGGGCAGCATGAAGGGGGCTCAGAGCTTCACCCTGAACCTGAAGGACACGGCTGTGTTTGAGATCCAGCAGCATTGCTCTTCCCACCTGTCTCCCAGCACTGCCCCACAATGTTTTACCATCAGAAAGTCACAGAATCATCAAATCATGGAATCATCAAGGTTGGAAAAGCCCTCTAAGATCATCAAGTCCAACCATCAACCCAACACCTCCACTGTGTTCGCCACTAAACCATATCCTCAAGTGCCAATTCCACACATTTTTTGAACACTTCCAGGGATGGTGACCCCACCACTGCCCTGAGCAGCCCATTCAAATGCTTGACGAGCCTTTCAGTGAAGAATTTTTCCCTGATATCCAGTTTAAACCTCCCCTGGTGCAGCTTGAGGCCATTTCCTCTTGTCCTGCCCTTTGTTCCCCAGGAGCAGAGCCCGATCTCCCTGTGGCTGCATCCTCCTGTCAGGGAGTTGTGGACAGCAAGAAGGTGCCCCCTGAGCCTCCTTTTCTCCAGGCTGAGCTCCCCCAGCTCCCTCAGCCATTCCTTGTGAAGCTTGTGCTCCAGACCCTTCACGTCTCTGTTCCCTTCTCTGGTCACCACTCTCTTCTCCAGCAAGACCCATGGGGATGTCTGGGGCTGGTGCTGCAGGACCCTTGGCTCGCTCAGAGCCGCACTTGCCTGGGCTCCCAGTGTGCTGCTGCTGCTGCTGCTGCTGCTGCTGAGCCACAGCGGCCAAATCACTGCTGCAGCATCCACTGCCTTGGCTGCTGTCCTGGCCCGGCTTTGCTGCTTAGCACATTTCCCAAGGAAAATGGATGCTTTGTTAACTTGAACGTTGTGGGAAATGCAAGTTAAGTGGCTGCAAATCCACCGGAGAAGCCAGTTCATTTAGGGCACAGGGCACAACGGGAGGAGGAGAGCACCTAGAATGGGGAGGTGGGAAGCACCATCCAAAAGGCTTTTGTTGCCTGTGGTGGGACATGAATAAAACAAAAATTCCTCAATGAAAAGTTCCTCAATTAAAATTCACATGTGGCCTGTGCCGACCAAGGTGCCGTGTTGGGATGTAAAGCATGGAGTTACAAGTGTAAATATTTATTCATGGGCATGAGATGACCCAGCCAAATCAAGGCACCCAGACACGGTTTTTATGAGGTTCTTACATCCAGCAGGCACTTAGGTACAACACAACTCCACTGAGCACTGACTCCCACACTAACAGATCTCCAGCCACGTAAAACTTGGCAACACCGCTCTGTTTGTGCTTGTCTATCGATCCAGGTGTCCTTGAGTCCCCCTGGCTGCAGTGACTGACCTGTGACACCAGACGAGGCTGGGAGGATCTCAGAGCCTGGGATGCTGTGGTACCTTGGTCATCCCAGGGATGAAGCTCTTCTTTATCCCTCAGGGACCGCTCTAAGCCTCTGAAAAGCAAAGTCCTTCTCTCCAGGGCCGGGCTGTTTGTTTTACTCCAGCACAAACAATACCAAAGTCTGCGATAAAACTCCACTGCTTCCTTTCATCACAGTGTTTAATTAATATATATATCGTCTGCACATACATAAAGTCAATACACTTTTGTAATAAAAAGGGTGCTTGACAGTCGGGGAAGGGATTTTTCATCACGTTTGCCAAGCCTGCCGCGCACCCGGGCCTCCATCAGCGCCGCCGGGCTGCCGCTCCTTCCCGGCAGCGTCCAGCCCCGAGCATCCCCCGCTCGTCACCTCCGCCCGGAGGGGCTCGGCTGCGAGCGTCTCGCCCCGCGTGGGGCTGGCGGACTGCGGGCAGTGCCAGAGTGACTCAGCCGCTCCAGCAAACTCGGGACTCGCCTGGGCGCTGCAGCTCCTCGGCACGGATCGCTTCTGCAGCCTGATTTGCTGGGAAGCTGCCAGCCGGCTGCCACCTCCTCCTCTCTGCAGGCAGCTCTGCCCTGCTCTCCGCTCATCGCCTGTGTCTCCAGCGACAAAATGACCGGCCGGACTAGAGGGACGCGGGGCTGAATCGCTGTGGCAGGCACGGAGCGGAGGAGCCGGTGATGCGGCCGGGGGATGCGGCAGGGAAGGTACGGGCAGCCTCGCGGAGGGCGGAGGGGCGGCGGGGTGGGCAGGCTCACAGGCAGGATTCAGCCTCGCACCCCGTCCCGGTGGGTGCTGTGACCACCCCGTGAGACCGAGGGACGACCTGACCCCCTCGCACTGGGGGGGGGCAGGCAGCGTGTGCCGCGGGAGAGTCTCTGTCCTCGTCCCCGAGCCCTTAAGGACAGGTATTCCAGGTGTTGGAGGACGTGGGGTAGGAGTCCTTCTTCCATGGGCTTATGAGCTGCTTGTGGCCGTGCCCCAAGCCCCCACGAGCCTGTCTGCCTTGTGGGGCCACGAACGGGAATTAAGGGCGCATCTGACCTTATTTCAACCGCTCTTTCTCCAAAAACCAGATCTGCGGGGGGTTGTGCTGATGCAGAAAGCCAGTCTGCCAAAATCTGCCACCCAAGGTCAGTGGGACTGTGTAGATCCCTGGAGGGAGGCTGACAAAATAGCTTTTCCTTGCTGCTCCATGATTTTGCATCAGCACTCCTTGTCCCCACAAGGACTCCCCACCCCTGGGTGAAATGCAGAATTTGGCTTGAAGAAAGCAGACAAAATCCTCCTTAAACACAGATCCCACAGCTTGACCAGAGCATCACCTGAGCCCGGTGCTTCCTCCATTACCTAATCCCAGCTCTCCTGAGAGGATGCCATCCCCCTTCGGGCTCCAGGGACACCCAGGAGCATCTCCACCTTTGCTCCAGTAGCTCTCCCATCTCAGCAAAGGGGGATGTGAGTTTTCAGGGGGGTTCAGGAGTTTTGCAGCCCCTGCTTGCAGCAAGCCCATGCGCCTCTTGGGGCTCTCAGGGCACATTTGCAGGGGACACAGAACCCCTCCACAGAGGAGCACCCGGTCTCTGCAGCCAGTGTGTCCATATTCCCAGATTTTCCATGCAGGGCCATGCTCAGGCTGCTCACACAAGAGACCTAGTTTCTGCTCTCCCTGCTGCCAGAAATATCCCAGCTGCCTGCAGTGGAGAGCAGGTAAGGAGAGGTACAGCCTGGCAGGCTGAAGGTGGTGGGGGTACTTTGTGGACATCGATGGGCTCCCCCGGGGAGGCGTGGTGCATGCTGAGGCTGGTCAGCACACACGTGGCCCCTGTGTCAGGACTGTGGCGAGGGGACAGCAGGTTTCCCATGGACCAATCTCCACCCCGGGAATGACGGATGGGGCACCCTCAGTGCTCTTGGTTGGTGGGCATCCTTTTTCTCTGAAGCCTGGGTTGGACGGGGCTTGGAGCAACCTGGTCTAGGGGTAGGTGTCCCTGCCCACGGCACGGGGGTGGAATGAGACAAACTTTAAGGCCCTTCCCAATCCAAACCGTTCTGGGACTCTCTGATTCTCTTCTTCTGCCCTCAGGATGGGGATGTTCAGGAGCTGCCAGCCTAGGAACAGGAGAGAGGAGGCTGAGAAGCACAAGACACAGGAGCCATGTCCGCGCGTGGCCGGTGCGCCAAGGTGCTCCCCTCCGAACTGAACAAGGTGTGCCCCGAGAGAGGAGATGAGCCTGCCACACGCCCCAGGAAGATGAGCGACTTCGAGGTGGTCCCCAACCTGCAGCAGAGCAGTAGCAGCGTCTCGAAGAGCAGGCGCAAGGCGCATTTCCCCACTGGCAGCAATGAAAAGGCAAGTGCAGGAGGTGCTGGAGGAGGGGACGGTTGGGCGCACACATGAAATAGGGTTAGTGAGTGGCTCACTAACAGGAGCGTTAATAACTGATCAGGTTAGTTTTAGGGACAGACAGAAAACCTCCAAACGTCTGAGGTACACGGCCAGCACACGTCCCCTCTCCTTGGAGTACATCCGGCTTTGTCCTTGCAGACAGCGAGAGAGCCCTCATCCTTCACACCCAAGGAAGCACCCAGATGTGCTCCCAACACCACGGTCTCTGGCCCCTGGCATGACTTCTGGCTCTTTCCAGGAACCCTGACCCCTTGCTGCTTTTCTTGCTCCATCAGGAAAATCTCATCTCCTGGATTCCTGAAAACATCCGGAAGAAGGAATGCACCTATTTCGTAGAAAGCTCCCAGACATCAGATTCTGGGTAAGTGAGCCAGTCCCTCCTTCCCTGCCCTGCCAGAAGAGCAGAAGTGAGGGTTAGTGACAAAGCTACAGCACCAGAAAATCCCATCTTTCTGTCACAGGGATTTAAAACCTCTCTTTTAACTGGTTCTTCACCACGTGGTGAGTCATCACACAGCTGGGACTCTGTGTCCCGGAGAAAAACATTCCCAATGCTTTTGCAGGCAGTCATTTCCATCCTAAATATTTCTGTCCTAAATCTCTACCAGTGGAATTATTTCCTTTCCCCCCCTAATTTCCCCCCAAACAATGCCCTCGCTTCTGCACAAGTCCTGAGCTGGAGGAGCAGCTGGGTGGGAGATGTGGGCGCCTGTGTCGATCCTACGGAGAACAGCACCTCCTGCCCAGGCTGAGGCTGGGCTTTGCCTTTCGGGTTTCGGCTGTTCTCAGCAAAGTCGCTGGGGTGTGTTTCAGGAGGATCGTTTGCGAGTGCGGCTATCTCAGGGAACAGCATCTGGACGATGCTGCCAAACCCCCCATCTTCCTGGGGAAGGAGTGGGATCCCAGCAGGCACATCCAGGAAATGCCAACGGATGCCTTCGGTGATATCCGCTTCACAGGGCTTGGACAGAAGACGGGGAAGGTGATCTGTTTGTCCCATCCGTGGGTGCATGGGGAGCCAGTGTTCGGGTCTTGCCGTGGCAGATGGATTTCCCTCCTGAATGAGAGGAGGTTGGGAAAGGGTGGAATTGCCCCAAGGGCAGCAGTGGGGTTGAGACAGGACCCCTCCTCTCAGCCTTAAACCCTTTCTGAAACCACAAGACTCATGATTCAAGGAGTGGCTGTCCCCTGTCCTTAGATTTGTCTGGGGAATGTTTGTTCCCAGGGAAGTGAATGGGAATAGGGTCATGGGCAAAGACCTGGACCGGCAGCAGCATGACTGCTGCAGCATGGTGTTGGGAAGCCTCTGGTTCTTTGGTGGGACAGGAGGAATTGTGGTGGAGGTGTCCTGTTACCCTGACCCCATTGTTTATACCCAAAACGTGCGCACAATCCCTTTTTATGCAGTATGTGCGTGTCTCCTCGGATACCCCTCCCCGGGTCATCTACCACCTCATGACACAGCACTGGGGCCTCGACGCACCCAACCTGCTCATCTCAGTCACCGGGGGAGCCAAAAACTTTGTCATGAAGCCAAGGCTGAAGAACATCTTCCGGCAAGGGCTAGTCAAGGTGGCCCAGACCACAGGTAAGGGACCACAGAATAATAGAATCGCAGAATCATAGCATAGTTTGGGTTGAAAGGGACTTTTAAAGGTCATCTGGATGCAGAGGGTCTCCCCGCGACTGTACCTGGCCGTGCCAGGTTCAGTAGGTTGGGCTGTTCTGGTGGTGCTGAGCTGTTTCAGGAGACCTGTAGGTCCCTACCTGGACCAGGATCACCAGGGATGGGCTGCTCCTGCTCAGTCACTGCAAACAGGCTCAAAAGGAGCTGGACTCAGAGAGGTGCTGAAGAAGGCATTGCCTGTGCTGCCGGGGCAGGGAAGAGACATCTTCTGGGGAATGGAGCATCCCCAAGGACCCACAGCCATACGGGGGAGGCTGGGAGATCGCTGCGTGCGGAGCCTCTCCCTTCCCATGCCCCTCTGTGACCCCCAGGAGCCTGGATCATCACAGGGGGGTCCCACGCTGGTGTGATGAAGCAGGTGGGAGAGGCAGTGCGGGACTTCATCCTGAGCTGCAGCCACAAGGAGGGCGACATCGTCACCATCGGCATCGCCACCTGGGGGACCGTGTACAACCGGGAGAGCCTCGTCTGCCCCATGGTGAGCCAGGCAGGGCCGGAGAGGGGATTGTGCCTGGGCTGCCAGGGAAGTCCTGCCGAGGACTGTGGTGGGAACAGGTGCTTCTGGATGTCACTGTGGCTGGCAGCCCTGGAAAACCCACAGCTGTACCAGAAGTGATGTTCATAGAACTTTAGAATGGTTTGGGTTGGAAGGAACCTCAAGGCTCGCCTTGTTCCACCCTCTGCCACGGGCAGGGAGCCTTTCATTAGATCAGGCTGCTCCAAGAGCCATCCAGCCTGGCCTTGAGCTCTTCCAGGGATGGTCCCACGCTGGTATTTGCTGAGAAGCCCCTCCAACCTGCCCAGTGTCTTGAGCAGGTTCTGTGCTTGTCCTGGGAGGACCCTTGTAGGTGTGAGGGCCAGTGGAGCATGGGGCAAGGCTGACGTGAGCACTGTGGGGGCACGGGGACTGTTTGGCCAGACTGACCCCACATGCTGACCCATTCCTGTCCCCACGGGCTGGTTACTTTGGCTGTCTGGTGCTCCTCTGCCAGGCCTCTCCCAGAGCGTTTCCTCCTGCACCTTACAGGGGGGCTTTCCTGCTGAGTATGTGCTGGATGAGGAGAACCAAGGCAGCCTGTCGTGCCTGGACAGCAACCACTCCCACTTCATCCTGGTGGATGATGGCACCCACGGGAGGTACGGGGTGGAAATCCCCCTGAGGACCAGGCTGGAGAAGTTCATTTCAGAGCAGACCAAGGTGAAAGGAGGTAATGACGACACACAGCCCAGCCTGAGGCAGGGATGGGCCCTCCCCCTGGAATGGTGTCCTTCCTGGGCTTCAGCAAGAGGCTGTGGCTTCCCCAGAGGATCCAGGCCCAGGGAGTGAGAGGATTGCTGTGATAAATGTGGAACCTGGTTCCTCAGCGACACAGATCAAAGAACCTTTCTCTGACAGCCTTACGGGATCACTAAAGGAGTCCCCAAACCTTGTGATGCTGAGCTGATCAGGGAGAGCAATTTCTCCCAGAAGGCCAGGTCCCAAGGGAGCTTCCAGGCGTCATCTTCTCACTGCGCAAATGATCTCCTGTTATAACACACGCACATGTGTGCTCGCAGAATCACAGAATCCCCTGAGCTGGAAGAGACCCATAAGGGTCCTCAAGCCCACCTCCTGGCACTGCACAGACCACCCCCAAAAGTCCCACCATGTGTCTGACCTGCCATGCCAGACAATCACTGGGCATGGGTTTCCTCCCCTCCCCTGAAGCCTGACACGTCAGGCACAGTGCTCCCACCTTGCCTTTCTCACTCCGCCACTCAGAGGATACCGTATGGGGGAGACTGGCCCTATGGCATGGTGACCCTGGATTTTGCTTCCTTGCAGGCGTGGCCATCAAGATCCCCATCGTGTGTGTGGTGCTGGAAGGAGGCCCTGGGACTCTTGACGTAAGGAACTGCTTGTGGCAAGCTGAGGATGGGGTGGAGGAGGGGACGGCTCCTTCCCAGGGTGCCGCTCTCAGCGGTGCCACACTGAAGGGAGTGCTGGGAACAGCAGTGGGGTCCCAGGCTCAGAGAGGGTCTGCTGGTGTCTGGGCGGGATCAGGACCAACCTCCCTGCTCTGTTGCAGACCATCTACAACGCCATCACCAACGGGACCCCGTGTGTGATTGTGGAAGGGTCTGGCCGTGTGGCCGATGTCATCGCGCAGGTGGCCAACCTGCCCGTGGCCAAGATAACCATCGCCTTGATCCAGAAGAAGCTGAGTGTCCTCTTCCACGACACCTATGAGCTCTTCACTGAGAGCAAACTGGTGGAGTGGACCAAGAAGGCAAGTCCCTTGCAGGCTCCTCTGAGCTTCAGGAGACCAAAGGGGTCCCAGGGGTCCTGGCCCATGAGCAGCAAGGGTCCCAGCGGGAAGTTTAAGGCTCATCTGCCCCCAGACATCCTCATCGTGATCCTGGCGGGCACCCCAAGGGCTCAAGCTCTGCTCCTCCACTGCCTGCTCCCTTTGGGCAGAGAGGGAGTGTTTGTGACCAACCCTTGCCAGGATGGAGGGCACAGCACGGGGGTTCTGCAGGCAATGGAGAGGAGCGAGGAATTGCCCTGCACGGTGCCGGGGCCTGTGGGAAGCAGCAGGGAGGAGCTGCTGCTCATTGCTTGCGCACGGCTCTCCTTGTAGATCCAAGACATAGTGCGGAGCCGGCAGCTCCTGACCATCTTCAGAGAGGGCAAATACGGCCAGCAGGACGTGGATGTGGCCATCCTCCAGGCCCTCTTCAAAGGTGAGGGGTGGGGGCCTTCCTGGGAGGATGGGGCAAGGTGAACAGGATGGGGGTCAAGTCACCTCCTACCGCTACTTGACTTAATGGGGTCACCAAAGAAGTGCCCAAACCTTGTTCTTGGGAAGAGATGATTATCCAAAGGGCCACACCTCCAAGGAGGCTTCCACGTGGCATCTTCTCACCGGACGATCCTCTGTTCTAACACACGCGCTTTGCACGCAGCATCCCGAAACCAGGACCACTTTGGTCGTGAGAACTGGGACCACCAGCTGAAGCTGGCTGTGGCCTGGAACAGGGTGGACATTGCCCGAAGCGAGATCTTCACAGATGACCACGACTGGAAGGTAAGGCCGTACCCGTGCTGCTCATCTGGTCAGGCTCGCAGCGTGTCAGGCCTGTGGATGGGGAGGGCACTTCTCACCATGGCCGTGCCTGGGGAGAGTTTTAAAGGGATTTCTCTGGGACTCCGAACTCCCAGTGCGTTAACTGGGGCTGTGCTTCAAAAATGCTCTCGAACGCCCAAAGCAGAGCTGAGCACACACAAAGACAATTGGTGTTTTGTTCAAAACCAGTGTTTTTAAAGACCCACCTAGAACATAAAATACCTCTTGATAGCTCTGCCCTGTGGTCAGTGCTCAAATAGCAATTTTTCTCTAAACTCATCTCACCCAGCCTGGCACTTCCCTGCTCATACCTTACCACAGAGTGGGGCAGGGGCCAGCTCTGCCATCCCATGCCTGATCCTGCTGTTGGGAAGTTGAGGCTGGGCAGGGTTGTCTGTCCTCTCTGATGGGGCTGTGGGACTTGGAAGGGATTTTCCTGTTTCAGTCAGCAGTTTGGGCTCCCCCAGCTCACATACCTTCGATAGGACTGGGAAGGGCTGCTGGGAACCAGGAACCCAAAAGTGAAGCATTTGAGGATATATGCCCCATCCCTGGAAATGTTGAAGGTCAGGCTGGCAACCTGGACATCTACAAGGTGTCCCTGCCCCTGGCAGGGCCTTGGAATGACATGAGCTTCCAACCCAAACCATCCTGTGATTTTGTGATATTCATAAACTTGGGATAGGTGGTCTCTACCCTACTCATCCCTCTGCCCAGCAGCCAAGGGGGCAGAGGGCTCCACTGCCAAAGAAGAGTGCCCTCTTCTAACCCCCCTGGGAATGTCCCACGAGTCTTAATGCATCCCAGATGCTCCTTCACATCCGGAGACTCCTCATGTGCTCAGGGATAAAATCTCCACCCCGAGCGAGGAGCATGGTAGGGTCCTGCTCTGAGACCATGGAGCCCCTCACCTCTGCCTCTGGCCTGCCAGCCCTCAGATCTCCACCCTGTGATGGCAGCTGCCCTGATTTCCAACAAGCCAGAGTTTGTGAAGCTGTTCCTGGAGCAGGGAGTGCGCCTCAAGGAGTTTGTCACCTGGGACACCCTGGTTTACCTCTACGACAACCTGGCACCGTCCTGCCTGTTCCACAGCAAGCTGCAGAAGGTGCTGCTGGAGGAGAGAGAGCACACAGCCGGCTCCAAAATGCCAAGGCTCCAGATGCACCACGTCTCCCAGGTGCTGCGGGAGCTGCTGGGCTGCTCCACACAGCCGCTCTACCCCAAGCCCAAGCACACGGAACGGCCCCGGCTCTCCATCCCCGTCCCGCACATCAAGCTGAACGTACGCATCTCCGGGCTACCTGGCGGCAGGGTGGCAGCAGGGAGGGGACACCGGCTCGGGGAGCTGTCCTGGGGGTTGCAGCTGGGTCTCTGTCCTCTTGTCTGCTCAGTAGTTGTACTAGAAGTGCCTTAAAGCCCTGCCCAAGTCATCAGCCCGGCATTCCAGGTGCAACTCCCACCTTCCTACAGCTGTAGCACTGCAGCGTGGTTGTGTGATGCTGGTGGGCAGGACCCGGTGGGGTGGGTGCGCTCAGCTCCACGTGATCCCAGCCCTAGAAAAAGCGAAATTCCCAGGATGAGTCCGGTCTTGTCCACCCCTCTATCTGGGCAAAGTCCTTTCCATGGGTGGTGGAGGCAGCACCTGGGGTTTGAGGGGCTTTGTGCTGAGGGAGCAGGTCTGAGCGCTGCACACCTTGCAGGTGCAGGGGTCAAGCCTCCGGTCCCTCTACAAGCGCTCTGCTGGCCGAGTCACCTTCACCATGGACCCTGTCCGGGACCTGCTCATCTGGGCCGTGGTCCAGAACCGCAAGGAGCTGGCAGAAATCATCTGGGCCCAGGTATCACAGCCCAGAGCTCTGGTCATGGCCAAGCAGCTCATATGGAGCCAAACCTCCCAGCCCCAAGGGGAACAGTGGAACCTGGTGGGATTCGGGATAGTGGGAGAACTATCCTGAGCCTGACCCCAGAGCCAGCCTGAGGGCACTTGGTGTCCATCCCCAGCCTCACCATGAGGCCAGATCCCTCCCTTCCTGGCCAAAACAGGTAGAGGGGATGTGCTGGGCCAGAAATGGGCTAGTCAGGCTGAGAGAGGGCTGAGTACACAAGGACACGGCAGCTGGGGTGGAGAAGGCTTCCACCCATGAACAGCATTCCGGGACAAGAGGCAGTGTAGCTGGTGGCACAGTGAACACGCCAAGGAGTCACTCTGTCCCATCAGCCAAGGCATCCCACAGAGAGGGCAGGGTTGTCCCCATATTCCCCATGGCAGTGGGTTATCCAGAGGCGAGCTTGGCTCAGCCCTTGTCATGGCAAGCTGTCCATCCTGAACACTAATCTGTTTGGGACACCCTCCTTCCCTCCTGTGGGAGCTGGCGAGGGCTTGTCAGGACTTCTGGGACTTGACAGACAGAGTGTCCACACTTTCCTTATCCTCTTCTGTGCCAGAGCCAGGACTGCATGGCGGCTGCACTGGCCTGCAGCAAAATCCTGAAGGAGCTGGCCAAGGAGGAGGACGACACGGACACCACCGATGACATGCTGGCCCTGGCCGAGGAGTACGAGCACAAGGCAATCGGTGAGCAGGAGGGCACCAGCACCCCAGAGCTGCTCCTGCACCCCAGAGCTGCTCTTGCACACCACAGGGCTGGTGAGCTTTACCCAGGAGGTGTCTGGGGGGTGATAAATGGGGGTCCCATCCTCACAGTTGGGGCCACGATGCTCCAAAGGCCGTGCCTGCGTGGTGGTGGGAGTGCAGGGAGTGCCACTGTGTGGTGCAGTGTTCTGATCCTGCTCAGGAGGGTGACTCTGTGGGTGCCTGGCCCCAGAGCTCAGCCTGGTCTTCCCGGTGCCGGCCCGTCCAGGCGTGTTCACAGACTGCTACCGCAAGGATGAAGAGAGAGCCCAGAAGCTTCTCACCCGCGTCTCTGAAGCCTGGGGGAAGACAACCTGTCTGCAGCTGGCGTTGGAGGCCAAGAACATGAATTTTGTGTCCCATGGGGGTGTCCAGGTGGGTTCCCAGCAGTGGTCCTTGGAGGGAATGTGCCCAAGTATCCTCAGGATCCAGAGTTCCTTGTGGGTGGCAGTGGGACTCTGCCCTTCGGCCTCTGTAACTAGCACTCCTATTCCTCCCTCTTCACAGGCTTTTCTAACCAAGGTCTGGTGGGGGAAGCTGTGTGTGGACAACGGGCTTTGGCGGGTGATTACGTGCATGCTGTTCTTCCCCCTGCTCTACACCAACCTCATCACCTTCAGGTACCCCCGGCAGCTGGGACACGCATGGGCAAGGGTTTCCTCCAGCCTCGCCCTGCGGCTGGCTGGGGGAAGCCGCCGCGGCATCTCCCTGGGCAGCCGAGCCCACATCCACCCCTGCTCCCAGCAGGGAGAAGAGGCTGCAGCCCATGGGCTGCCTGACGCGTCTCCGAGCCTTCTTCACAGCACCCATCGTCATCTTCCTCATGAACATCCTCTCTTACTTCACCTTCCTCCTGCTCTTCGCATACGTCCTGATGGTTGACTTCCAGCCGACGCCGTCCTGGCGGGAATACCTCATCTACTTCTGGCTCTTCTCCCTGGTGTGCGAGGAGACCCGCCAGGTGTGGGCAGGCAGAGCTGAGGCTGGGAGGTGGCACAGGAGGAGAGACACCCCGCTGGGTGCTCCTGGGAGGTCCCACACAGCTCATGTTCCCATGCTGCTTCTCACGTCACCACCTGTTCAGAGAGGTCCCAGCATGTGGGACCACCAGATCCCCCATCTCTGAGGCCAGGGATTCTCCTTAGCTGCATCTGGCTTGGCCCTGTATATTTGCAGAAGAAAATGCTGTAGGGCTGGTGGGCTTTGCCAAGGAGGTGTCTGGTGTCTCTTTTTGAAATGTCAGGAGATGGAGGGAGCGCTTCCTTTGGGTGAATTCCCAGCAGGATTTCCAGGCTTTGCTTGACATTTGAGATTTTTCAGCTTCTGCTTCTACATCTCAGTGCCTTTCTCCTCCAGCCTGAAGAGCCCCATGTCCCAGGTGTCCCCATGCTCCTCCCATGCCCCTACAGAAAACCTCATAAGTTCAGGTTACCTTCGGGTCAGCGAGAGTGCCCAGTGATGGCCTGTGTGGTCTCTCCCCTCTCTGAGGCACACGACTATCTTACATCCAGCCCTTCTTCTCTTCCCAACAGCTGTTGTATGATCCAGATGGACTCGGGGTTGTGAAAATGGCTTCCCTGTACATCAAGGACTTCTGGAATAAGCTGGACATCTGCGCCATCCTGGTCTTCATCGCAGGGCTGACTTGCAGGTGAGCTGCAGAGCTCAATAGCACTTTCATAGAATCATGGAATTCCAAAATGGTTTGGGTTGGAAGGCACCTGAAAGCTCATCCTGTTCCACCCCCTGCCATGGGCAGGGACACCTTCCACTATCCCAGGATGCTCCAAGCCCCATCCAACCTGGCCTTGAACACTTCCAGGGGTGGGGCATCCACAGCTTTTTGGGCAACCTGTGCCAGGGCCTCACTGCCCTCGCAGTAATTCCAACCTAAATGATTCTATATGGTTCTATGGTGGCACTGAGGTGTTTCCTTTCCTCTCTTCCATATCCAGGCTGATCCCATCAACATTATATCCTGGGCGCATCATACTGTCCCTGGCTTTTATCATTTTCTGCCTGCGCCTGATGCACATTTTCACAGTCAGTAAAACACTGGGGCCCAAGATCATCATTGTGAAGCGCATGGTGAGAGCCCCCCTCTGTCCTGCTGGGGTGCTGCTGGACCGTCCTGCTAGAGCAGCTGGATATGCCACCCGTGTTACCCGGTCCTGGAGAGGGGTTTGCTCCAGGACACAGCTATCCTTCCCCTCTGTCTTTGCAGATGAAGGATGTCTTCTTCTTTCTCTTCCTGCTGGCAGTGTGGGTGGTGTCCTTTGGGGTGGCCAAGCAGGCTATCCTGATCCACAACGAGGAACGTGTGGAGTGGCTTTTCCGTGGCGTGGTCTATCACTCCTACCTGACCATCTTCGGGCAGATTCCCTCCTACATCGACGGTAAGGGACACTGGCCTGTGACAGAGCATGGCACGAGCAGGGTGGCTGTGACAAAGCTGCCGGACCAAACTCATGCCGTGCTGGCCCATGGAAGTCCCACAGAGGTGGCGGTGAACAGAGCACCTGGGATGGCGCAGATGGAGGTCAAATCCCCGCCTGGTGCTAAGCTCCCTGGCTACTTTCTGAGAGCAGAACGTGCGCCCCAGGACACCCGAGGTTTGGCCACCACGGAGTCACTCTGTGCTCTCCCACAGGGGTCAACTTCAACATCGACCAGTGCAGCCCCAATGGGACCGACCCCTACAAGCCCAAGTGCCCAGAGACAAACGCAGACAACAAGAAACCCATCTTCCCGGAATGGCTGACGGTCATCCTGCTGTGCCTGTACCTGCTCTTCACCAACATCCTCCTCCTCAACCTCCTCATTGCCATGTTCAAGTGAGTCTGAGGGGCTCTAGATGTGGTGCAAGTAGTGGGATCCCACTTGGGGGTTATAGATGTGGTGGTAGTAGCAGCAGGTCAGGGCTGATCAGGGAGGTGGGTGGAACTGGGACACCGTTCAGACACGATGTGCCCCCTCATCCCCACGGCACGACTGACACCTGGGCTCTGCCCCAGCTACACCTTCCAGCAGGTCCAGGAGCACACGGACCAGATCTGGAAGTTCCAGCGGCACGACCTGATCGAGGAGTACCACGGCCGCCCGCCCGCGCCCCCGCCCCTCATCCTGCTCAACCACCTGCAGCTCCTGGTCCAGCGTGGCTTGCTCCGCCGGCCGGCCACGCACCACAAGCTCAGTGAGGACCAGCGTCCCCCTCCTGCCCTTTGCCCCCTCCTCAGGTCATGGTACCACGTGCCGAGGCACAAGGCTGGGCGTACGGGCTGTGGTCCTGGGGTTTGGGATGCCCAGAGATGTGACAGCTCTGCCGTCCTCTTCCTTGGGCAGAGGAGAAGCTGGAGAAGAACGAAGAAGCCGCCCTTCTCTCGTGGGAGATGTACCTGAAGGAGAACTACCTGCAGCACCAGCAGTGCCAGGAGAAGCAGAACACGGAGCAGATGATCCGGGACATTGCACAGAGGTACTCTTGCTCCCGAGAAAGGAAGTTCTTTCTGCCCTTCGGTGTTCTGGGCAGGGAAGAGTTGGGATCAGTGGCTGTCGAGGGTGTTCCAACCAGCACCATCCCTCCAGGGTTGATGTACTGGCAGAGCTGCTGGACTTGGACCGGGTGAAGAGGACAGGGGTAGTGGAGCAAAGACTGGGCTCTCTGGAAGACCAGGTGAGACAAAACCAGGGCAACTACCCAAGAAAGGTGACATTTTTGCAGGGGCTGAGTCAACTGAACCAGAGCACAAAATCTCTCTGAATCAATACCCTCTGAGACAGTTCGAGTTTCATTGCCATTAGCATCTGAGGGGGAAAGGTTTATAGGAATAGTTCTGTTTGACTCCAAAGTAAACAGGATGCAGGTGGGAAGTGGTGGGATGGGCCACTGCCTCCACTAGTCACCCAAACACTCAGAGCTGACCCAGCTCTTCTCCTTGGCCCAAGAGGACCCTCCAGACCTCCTGGAGACAGAGACTCTCTGTCCCCTCCCTTTGGAGCTACACGAGCAGTGGGGTGCCCAGGGAGCCGACCCAGCCCTGGCATATCCTGTTTCCATTTCCCTTCCCACCTGCTTTGTAAAAACATTTCCCTGGAGAAGGTTTTCCAAGGCAAACATCAGGACACAGCCAGGATCGCGGCAGGACGCAGCAGGGCGCGGCAGGGCGCGGCAGTCGGTGCCACGGGCAGCGCTGCCTCCTGCCGGGGCTGGATCCCGTGGTGCTCGGGGGGCAGCGGGGCCGGGGGTGACCCTCTCCTGTGCCCTGCAGGTGCATCAGAGCGCCCAGGCCCTGAGGTGGATGATGCAGGCGCTGCGGGGCAATGGCTTCAGCTCGGGCGAGGATGTGCCGCCCGTGGGTAAGCAGGGCCCGACTCCTCCCCAGCAGCACCGGGGAAGCCCAGGGCCCCAGACCGGGGCTGAGCAGCCCCTCATACCCCTCTGTCAAGCACTGAGGCAGAGGTTCCCTCGGTCCTGGGAGGTTTGGTGTCTCTGTGAGGTCATCCAGCCCCTCCTGAGTCCATTCCCACCCTGCCTGGGGTTTCTGCCACAAGGGAAGCCAGGGTCCATGTCCCCAGGGGATATTCATTGTCCCCGTGGAGAGACCCAGCCAGCCCCCTCAGCAGAGCCCCGGTCCACAGTGCTGGACTTGGTGCCCTGCTCTGTGGGACCCTGCTGTCTGTGTCTGCCTCACAGGCTCCTCCAAAGCCTTGGACACCAAGGAGATTGACCTGGAGGGGAAACCCGAGGAGAGCCAGCCCCCGTACCACGTGCTTGCCCGAAACCTCCTGTACCCAGGGTCTCACACTCTCCGCTTCCCTGTGCCAGATGAGAAGGTGCCCTGGGAGGTAGGAGCTGTGGCGCTGGGCAGCGGGGCTGGGAGGAGGAGGCTTGAGGCATATCCTGAGAATAGGTGGGGAGAGGAATCCATTGTCCCATTTGAGAGCTCTTGTTCTTCCCAGCCCTGGGACCACTGGCTTCCTGGAGTCACTGCTTGAGGCTCCCCCAAAGAAAAGGGCCTCATTCCTGCTAGGATCTGCAGTGCTAGGGATGCCTGGGGATGCTTGGTTGGACACAGAGGGTACAACCACCCACCTCTGCATTTCCTGAAGCACAGCTGGCTCAGGGTCAGGGTCCAGGACAGGATCTGGCACTGTCTTCCACGGGGGTGTGAGCCCTCCAGCCAAGACCCTGAGCTCAGCCCCCAGCAGAGCCTGGAGCGTCACTTGGGGAGTGATGCCACAAGCCGGGCAGAGGAAGAGACTGGGGCATAAGGGGTTCCCGGGGTGCCAGTCCCTGTCTGCTGTGAGAGCAGGGGCACAAGCCAGGGGCTGACACAGCCATGTGTTGTGCAGGTGGATTTCCCACTCTACGACCCCCCTGCCTACTCGGCCGACCACAAGGACATGGCTGTGCAGGACCCCTTCAGCCTGTGAGTCTCCCCCCACGACTCCCCACTCCTCCACCCCTTCCCCGAGTGGCATAGCCAGCCCTCCCTGCCGGGCTGCCTCCCACCCTCCAGCTCCTTGGAGTCTCTCCTGAAGATCAACTACAACACCATGGATGGGCTGATCGACCGGCAGAGCTTCCACGGGCTCTACGCCGTGCAGGACGGGCTGCCACTGTGAGTGCCACCGCCACGGGCTCGCTGGGAGCTGGGGGGGAGGCAAAACACTGGGACACGGAGAGGCCAGGGGTGCCTGGGCACATCCATCCCGTTCCCACTTTCCTACTGCTACTGGTGGGGCAGGGATAATTGCATGCACTGTCCTTAGGGCTGACCGCCCGAAAAACACCCCGTAAGACGTGGGGTGCAGTGGCAGGGAAGTGTTATAGGGGTGCACAGAGGGAGTCTGGCGCTGCCCCAACCCCCTCGCTCTGACCATGGCAGGAACCCCATGGGCAGGACGGGGCTGCGAGGCCGTGGGAGGCTGCACTGCTTTGGGCCCAACCATGCCCTGCACCCTGTCGTGACCCGGTGAGTGTGTCCTGCTCCAGCACGGGGCTGAGGATGTGGGGTGGGAAATGGGGGAAGGGGGTCACCTCAGAGACCTGGCCAAACCCCGCACGGCCAACGCAACCACTGCTGGGCAGAGGGGAGCCACGTCCAGCTGCAGCATGACAAAGGCCTCTCTCACAGCTGGAGGAGGAATTTGGATGGGTCCATTATAAGGAAGAGCCTGAAGAAAATGCTGGAAGTCCTGGTGGCCCAATACCCACTGTCAGATGTCTGGGCTCTGCCTGGGGTAAGAGCTGGTGGGAACCAGAGCTGGTGCAGAGGGAGCTGAGGAGATGGGAAGGAAGGAAGGAAGGAAGGAAGGAAGGAAGGAAGGAAGGAAGGAAGGAAGGAAGGAAGGAAGGGAGTCACAGGTGTGTGGCAGCCATGGCTGAGGAGGTACCTCTGCCCCTCCTGCAGAGCCTCTGCATGCCAGGCGTGCTGGGGGAGCAGTGGTCTCCCTACACACACTCCCCCACCCTGACCTGCTGTCTCCTGCCTCTCCCTCCTCCCCCTCCACAGCTTCAATCCTCACATCCTCCCTGTGAGCCCGTTAAGCCATTGGCAAAGCATCCTTCGGCAGACACCAGATCAGGCAAACTCAGACATCCGCTTGGGCAGAGCTGAGGGCTTTGGGCAGGAGAGGGAGGGTGGGAGGCACCAGCAGACCTTGTGGTACCTTCTGCAGTGATGGCAGGCCCCATAGCTGACATCTGCTTTGGCACAGGGGTCACTGGAGCCGGGCGAGACACTGCCACTGAAGCTCAAGTGGATCCTGCGCCGGGAGTTCTGGCCCCAGTTCCAGAACCTGCTGAAGCAAGGCACTGAGGTGGGGGGCACACGGGTGTCAGGAGGGTTCAGTGGTACGGGGGCAGGTGTCACCCTAGCCCAGGGACACACAGGTGTCGTGGTGGTACAGGCACATGGGGACATCACCACGGCACGGGGACATGTGGACATCGTGGTGTCGCAGGGCCACGCGGGTGGCCCAGGGTACAGCAGCAGGGTGCATCGCCTCTTGGCCACTGCTCCCACCAGAGAGGAAGGGCTGGGGGAGTTGAAGATGTGCCATAATGCACGTGTGGGGTCAGGGAGCAGCCCAGAGACCCCAGGGGAGGACACCCACACCGGCGTCTCTGCCCGCTGCAGTGACTCCCCACGGCTCCAGCTGCAGTGGGAACGGGGCTCTGGTCTCCAGAGGGGCAGAAGAGCTGCAGGGCGATGCCCCACCCACCCCCAGGGCCCCAGGGTGCCCTCAGAGAGGTGATGAGGGCTCTGCTCGTGTGGCATCTCCATGCACAGGTACACAAGGGGTACCTCGACGACCCACGCAACACAGATAACGCCTGGGTGGAGACGGTCGCCATCAGCGTGCACTTCGACACCCAGAACGACGTGGAGATGAAGCGGCTGAATTCGGTACGGGGCTGTCACCCCTGCGGGCTCCCTGACCCGGCCCACGGCGGGCCTGGGGCACAGGAGCCGGATCTCCAGACCCAGATCTCCACAGGACTGGGGTTCTCCAGCTGCATGCGGTGGGGGAAGAACATGGGGATGAACGTGGGATGGCACCTCGGTGTGTGCCCCGAAAAGAAAGGGCAGGAGGTTGGGGACTAGAGGTGCTGTTGAGCGTGGCTGGCACGGCCCCTTGCCTGACATCTGCCCCCTTGCAGTTCCTCCAGGGCTGCGACCCGGAGCTGTGCATCCGCTGGCAGGTGCTGGACAAGAGGATCCCCCTGCACACCAACCACAAGGAGCTCCTGCACAAGGTCTCAACCCTCCTCGGTGCCTACTACTGAGGCCTCATGCCCCGGCCAGGGCTCCTGCTGCCCCAGACCAGGTTCTGGCTGGCACCTGCAGCTCCACCCCAGCTCACCTGTGAGAACATGGGAGCTGCTGGAGTTGAGGTACTCTGGGTGCCTCCGTGAATGTATATTGCAGGTCTCTGGGAGGAAAAGTGCCCCCTCCCTCAGGACAGGGGCTGCCCAGGTGGTGCATCCCAGTCACCTGAGCCACCAAGCTCAACCCCAGCTTGTGTCTTGGTGCTTCCACATCAGCCCACAGCACTGGCCCGGAGCTTGGGCCACACAGAGCCACAGGGCTTTTGCTCTGAGATGGTCCTTCTGTCCACTCCAACCTGCTCTTGGCTTCGGGATGGGCACTGAGGGCTTAGCCATCCCAGCTATCCCTCCACCAGAATATCCATCACTGCTCCCTGCTCCTGCTCTGAGCCCTGGCAGCCCCACTGCCACAGATCCCAAAGGACTGCTCAGGAGAAGGCTTGGAGTCGCTCCTGTGGCCGCTGTACCCATATCTCTGGTTGCCTCAGACCCAACAACATGGTCCTGAGCTGCGATCCAGCACTTCTGAAGGTGTGAGCAGCTCTTGGATTATATACCTAAGGTTTCATAGCTCTGCACAGGCCCACCTGCCATGCCCCAAACTGATACGTGATCCTGCGTGTGTATGCTGAGCACTGGCTTGTAGCTAAACTTCCTTCTTCTCTCTGAGCTGAGGCCCCAGCCAAACATCACTTGCCTGTCCCCCTCCCCTCGTGCACATGGATGGAAAGGGACAGCTTGCTGGGACACAGGTGATCCATGCTCTGTGGCTCCTTGGGCAGGCAGGGACAGGGGAGGGGACATCAGTGTGTCAGTCCCAGACATCCCTGCTTTTAAGGGGTCTTTCACTCACGTTTTCTGTTGCCTGCCATGGGGAGAACAAGGCACAGTGGACACATTTTTCGATCACCCAGAAGAGCCCCAACGGTGGCATGTTATGCCTGGGACTGCTCAGGAAGGGATTTCAGTTCCCCCACCTTCTCCCAGTGGATCGACACTGGCCAGCCAAGGCTGCTCATCCCACACTGGTGGCCACCACAGCACCACTGCAGTTTCACCAGTGACGCACTGGGGTTTGGCAAGGGGAGGGGGCTCAGTCTGGCAATGTATCCAACCCAGCTCAATAAACCATGTATTAAACAACTGCAGGCTGGTGGTGTCTTACAGTGCCAATTCCAGGAGGCTGGTGGTGTTTAACCAGGGGCAATTCCAGGAGGCCATGCTTAGAGCACACTTCCAGGATAAGCCCAATTCCCACACCCATCTTGCTGAATGAACTCATTTTGCCTGCAGACTGACCCCCAGGGATGCCTGAATCACAGACAGGTTTGGGTTGGAAGGGACTTTAATGATCATTTCATTCCAAGCCCCCTGCCACGGGCAGGAGCACCGTGCAGCACACCAGGGTGCTGGAGATGACTTGGCCCGTTTAGAGCTGGTATGGGAGCTGTGCTCCAAAGTGAAGGCACAGCACCTTCTCCCATTGCTCCTGGACTGTTCCATGTCTGCTCCTGGCCTCCCGTCACCGAGAGAGACAGGAGACCATCTGCTGAGAGGAGGGGCCCGGGGAGGTGCAGGCCGGGGCATGGCCAGGGAGGGCAGATCGTGCCTTACAGCAGCTGATGAAGCTTCTAGACCTGCAGCCCGGACTGCAGCCTCCAAAAAAATTGCTGAAATCTCATTAGCAGCATTTAATTTTTGCACATTTGGGATCCACGCGACCACTCTCCCGCAGCCCCGTGGGGGTGCTGCCCGGCTGTCCCATCACCCTGGTCCCCCGGTCCGCCCGCCCCCGGCCCCCCTAAGGATAACTAAAGGT
>VXAZ01003910.1:263465-303228 GCA_013399875.1 Gymnorhina tibicen
CACCGCACCCGCACCGCACCGCACCGCACAGCACCGCACAGCACCCACACAGCACCGCACCGCACCGTGCCCGCACCGCGCCGCACTTACGGCCGGAGCCGGAGCGAAGCACAGCCGCCCTGGCCGAGCCGGTAAGGGACCCCCGGGCTCCGGGGAAGCGTGGGGCGGTGGGGGTCGGTCTTGCAGCGCGGACGGGTCCCGGCCCCCAGGGCCCCGGGCAGGGCAGGAGGGTGGGTCGGGGCATCACCCCCGCACACCGCCGGGGTCCGGGGAGGCTGCGACTCTTGAGAGCCCCTTGGAGCCCTTCCGCGCGGTGGGAACCGGCAACGCATAATCTCCTTGTTCCCCCGGAGAGACGGAGCTGCCAGAGCTGTCAGAGCCCGGTATATTTTGCAGGGCCAGAGGGATTCCAGGGAAGCTCAACTTCATCTCCCCGCGCAGAATCCCCAGCTCTGGGCAGGGCCGTGGGCAAAGCTACGGACAGCATCCTCCAGGTACGAGCATCCCTCGGGTGTGAGCATCCCCGTGTGGTACCCTGAGGATGGTCACAGCCGAGGGATGCTGCTGTTACCAGGGGAATGCCATTAGCAGAAGGATGCTGGTACCAGAGGGACAACAACTTGGTGCCCATAATGACATCACACGGGCCATTTAATTCCCACCAGAAAGGTTCCCTTGGCCTCCCAAATCTCCCGTCCATGGGGATCTCTTCTCCCAGGCTGGCCAAGGCAGCAGGAGGGGCGTGAGCAGCACCAAAGGCAGAGGAAAGGTGTCCCACCTGCTTCACCTCCTGCCTCGCCCCTGGCAGCACTGGGGTGTCCTTTGGGGTTCCTACATCACCACTTTTACTGTGCTGGGCAGTGGCTCCCACCTCCTGCCCCCAGAGTCAGGCTATCAAACCATACTCTTTGTTTACTTTGAGAAACAAACTCACCTCCACACACTTCTTGTGGTGAAACCCTTGGAAACATGACTTGTACCAACTCACAGACCAGGAGGGAAGGGAAAGGAAAGCAAAAGAGCTCCACATCTTGTTATTTAAAATCCTGGTGGTGATTAAATCAGTCTGATGATCCTTAGAGTCTGACTCATCATTTTTTTTTTAAACACTCCGGGTTGGTGAGACAGGAATCTACTGCTGCTGTTCTCCAGCAGCAAACTACCGCATCCCCCCTGGAAACGGGTAGCAGGATGGGGCAGAGGCTCCCAGGCCAGGCCCATCTCCACACCTCCATCTTGCAGCTCCCTTTGTCCACCTGGGTGGTCTCCGCAGAGACGGGGTAGGGGAGCTGGGGTTTCAATCTCTGGAGCTCTATTTCTAATTAAACCAAATTAAGCTGTCCTGGAAAAGATAGCCATTGTCACTCCACCCTTGTTTTCCGGACTCCTGAGCCCGGCCTCTCACCCCTTTGCCAGGGCACATCATACATGAGCCATACCCCGTGTTCAGGAAATAATGCCGTGTCATATCCCCTCCACCCACAGCTTCCCTTCAGTGATGGGAGAGGCCTTGCAGGAACGCCGAGGGGCCGTCCTGCTGCCCAGGAGCTGCTGCCACCCCCGGGGAGCTGCCAGCGGCCATGCTGAGCTGGCTGGCAGCAAGATGACCCTCACCACCACCACGCCAGCCACCAGCGTGGCCCAGGCTTTCTTCTGCCTCCTGTTCTGCATCCCCTGGGGCAGCTCCTGCCCCCCCAGCTGCCAGTGCACGGAGCGGGCAGGGGCGAAGGCCGTCCTCTGCAGCTCCCGGCACCTGGAGGAGATCCCCAAGGACATCCCCAGAGATGTGGTGTTCCTCAAGCTGGATGCCAACAGCATAACCAGGATCCCCAGCAATGCCTTCAGGCACCTCTCCCACCTGGAGGAAATCGACCTCTCCAGGAATGCCATCGAGAAGATCGACGGGGCAGCTTTCAAAGGGGTGGCAGCCGGGCTGCGGACCCTCGACCTCTCCGGCAACCGCATCCGCAGCATTCCCAAGGAGGCCTTGCTGGCACTCAATGCCAAGCTCCGGCTGGCCAACAACCCTTGGCATTGCGAGTGTGCCTTGCAGGAGGTGCTGTGGGAGGCTCGGCTGGACCCCGACTCCGTCCAGGACATCACCTGCCACACGGCCCCGCGGGAGGAGTACGTGGGCAAGCCGCTGCTCCAGGTCCTGGACGCCGGCGTCAACTTCTGCAGCGTGCGCCAGAGGACCATGGACGTGGCCATGTTCATCACCATGTTCGGCTGGTTCGCCATGGTCATCGTCTACGTCATCTGCTACGTCCGGCACAACCGGGAGGACGCCTGCAGGCGCGGGGATTACCTGAAGCCGCTGCCGAGCACCCAGGCCCACGCAGAGACCACCAGCACCGCCCTGTAGCGCAGGGCTGGGGTGCCAGGTTCCAGCTTCTTCGCAGGGAGCTGGTGGCCACCAGGTGGGCATCAGAGCTCCTTGGCAGGATTCTGCAGTGCTTTCTTCAGACGAGTGCCACCAATCTCCCCTCCCTGGCGACACCGGACTGAGCGTGAGCAAACGGCATGGGGGAGGGATGCCAGGGACACGCCTGTCCATGGAGACCAGGTTCTTGGGGATGAACATCCCCAGCCACACCCTTTTTCCCTACCAGAGCTGGGCTCAAAGGGAATGCAGCCCCAGTCACATGCTTGTGGTTTGGAGAGAACAAGTCCCTGGCAGGGAGAGATGGGGGGAGAGATGGGTTGTGGGGCCAGGAGGTCCCTGGGGTGCAGAGGGTCACTGCAGAGGGGTCACCCTATCCTGGCTCCAGTGAGGGACCAGCCTTGCCGAGGGCAGGACATCCTCCCCAAGGCCCCACGGTATCTTGGCAGCCTCTGCCCGCCTCCATCGACACGGGAGGAACTCCAAAACCTTTGTTTCCTCAATAAAGCCCTGCACTTAGGAAAAGCCCCCAGGGTTTGTGCTGCGCTGGGAGCTGTGTCCGGGGAGCTGAGTGTCCAGGGAGGGTGGTGGTGCTTGTGGTGCTTGGGGGGGCTTGTCCTAATTCAGTCTCTCCCAAAGCAGACCAGCCTAAATTCAGTGTACCAGCACGACTCCCATTAGGTGCCATCCCCTCCACCCTCAGCTGAGTCCTCCTCGAGCAGGGACCAGCTGCCCAAATACATCTGGTCTTGCCTTATCTTGCCGTTCCTCGGGGCTGAATTAGAGTTGCTGCTCACAGCTCAGTGATGGAAGCAAATCAAATTCTGCCTTGTCTCACCAGGGAGAAATGGTCCTTCCTGGCAGAGCCAGCTGCAGCTGCACTGAACAGGGAGAGGAGGGAGGGATGCAGAGGCTCACCCTGCAGGTCTGGACCCTGGGAAGGCTCAGGCTGTGACCCCCCGGCCCTTCTTGATGGGGCTGGCACCTCCTGAGTGCTCCCCAGTGCCAGGGTGGGTGGCCCAGCTCAGCAGGACACCTGGGTCTGGGGAAGGCTGAGAGATGCTCTGGGACACTCAGGTGAGGCAGTGGGTCCTGAGTGGGGGGAACAGAGGGGCACCCTCACCCTGGCACATTGCTGAGCTCAGGGCCACCTCGTCCTCGCCGGGCCACCGATGGCAGTGGACATTTGGGGGTGACTTGTCGGGTGAAGGGATGCCTCTGCCACGGCAGAGCAGCTCGGTTACCCGTGTGGGAGAAAAGCTGGGTGCACACAGTTTATTAGAGCTCTGGTTAAGCAAAAGAGTCCCCCCAGCAAAGGCGAGGAAAATAGAAGAGGCCACAGTTTCACCTGAAGCAGTTCTGGGTTTTTCCCGTGCCCGCAGTAGCTGGATTGGCCCAAAAGCAAAGCAGGTTTTGTCAGGGGTCGCCAACCCCACACAAAGGTGCATGGGCCAGCAAGGACCAGCACTGCTCCTCCAACACACCAGCAGGTCTGAACAACACCCACAGCACTTGTTGAGGGACACCCAAACCAGCCGTGGCAGAGTGGGAGGGTGGGCAGGCCCCCGTGGCAGTGGTGTGGGATGGTGAGGCCACCAAAGACAACGTGAAGAATGGCTGCCATGTCAAACCAGACGTTCCTGAGGAACATCACAGCCCCAGGCAGACAGAGCCAAGCGCGGACCCACCTTTTTTCCGCAATTTCTCACAGGTTTACTCCCCCTCTGCCATGCACCCACCCCAGCAGCTCCTGCTCGGCTCCGTCTCTTCCTTCCCTGGCTTTGTGCAAGCCTTGGCCACAGCCACTGGCAGCTCTGGGTCCCTCCAGGGGACTGGAAATCGCCAAGCGTCAAGGTCCTGGTAAGCCAGGGGATGCACCTGGGCTCCTGGAACCTTGGGTAGGCCATGGCTCTGGAGCATGGTGGCAGAGCTTTCCCAGGAGAAACAGCCCCTTCGCCAGACCCTAGACAAGGCTGCAGGGAGCCCTGGAGCTCCACCCTCTTCCTCCTCCTCCTCTTCCTCCTTCTCCTCCCCTTCCTCCTCCTCCTCCTCCTCCCTTCCTGCAGAGCGTACAGCCAGCCACTGCCCAGCTGATGCTGCAGCCATTCCTGGGCTCTGTGGTCCATCTTCACCTGGATGCCCAGCTTGCCCTGGCACTGGCGATGAGCTGAGCGTGTCTCAGCCGCCTCAGGTGGTTTTCAGCTTGAGCACCTTGGAAAGCGGCTCCTTGGCGCTGGAGTAGAACAGGTAGGAGCCCTCAGCAGTGTGAAACGCCTCCCAGTCTCTGCAGCCCACGGTGGGGAGGTGGTGGACTGCCACGAAGCCTTCGTAGCCTTGCCACCTGCACAGGGAAGGCAGTTAGCTCCTGGGGCGTGAGTTGGGCACCTGGGAAGGGCGGGGAAGCTGAGCCATGGGGCTGGCATCTCCCATCTCCCTGCTGTGGTTCAGGGTGGGATGTCCCTCACTGGGGCTTCCCATTCCTGCCTGAAAATGGGGATCAGTCCTATCCATCCTCCCCGGGCAGATGCACCAGGCTGTGCCCGTGCAGGGTCGTTCCTGCCGGGAACAGGCCCCGAGCCCCCCAGGCCTGCCCTCGGCAGTACCTGTAGATGATGCTGTTAACGGAGAAGGTGAAGCCATCAAAGGAGTTTGCTACCACCAGAAAAGAGTCGTCTCCCACCGAGAAGAACTCCCAGTCCAGGGCACTGGGGATGAAAGAAGCAGAGGGGCAGGTGAGGTGACCCCTGTGTGGCCAGTTGAAGGAGGGGCTGTGTGCCCATGGGGCTGAGCCCACCCCAGTCTCTGACACCCTGATGACACACAGAAAACCCTGCTCTTCCCAGGCCGTTCCTGAAAGAAATCCACCCTCATTCCCAAATCTAGGGCCTTCTCCCAGCTCCCACTGGGATTTGGTGCTGAGGAGCCATGGCCCTCAGTCCCTGGGAGTGTGAAGGCTGCAGGAACCCTCCAGGAGACAAGCGAGTAGAGTTTTAAACTAAAAGAGGAACAGCCCTGGCACAGGGTGCCCATAGCAGCTGTGGCTGCCCCATCCCTGGAAGTGTCCAAGGCCAGGTTGGACAGGGCTTGGAGCAACCTGGGCTGGTGGAAGGTGTCCCTGCCCATAGCAGGGGGTGGGACGGGATGGGCTTTAAGGTCCTTTCCAACCCAACCCAGTCTGGGATTCTATGAGACCTCTGGGTTGCTCAGGGGAAGGACGCAGACCGAGGAGCACCCCGAGTCCTTGCACAGGTACCTGTAGGTGAGAAGGTCCTGGAATTTAACAAACATCTGGGCCGTGACATTCAGCTCATAGATGGAGGAGTTGATGGCGTAGAAGTTGGAGGGTGCTGGCATCCCGCTGTCGTAGCTGTGGCTGTTGGCAACAGCCAGAAAGACTCTGTCCCCAATATGAAAAACCTCCCAGTCGGCAGCACCGAATGTCTGTGGGGAAGGAGGCCGTGAGAAGCTGGATGTGGCTGCCCTGCCTGAACACAGAGAGGGGACTGAGGAGCAGTGGCCGAGCCTTACCAGGATCGACTGGAAGAGCTGGAAGGAGCCACTGAGCCAGATGTAGATGTGCGAGTAGATCTTGGTGGATGTGCCGTTGAACGTGTTAGCTACAGCCAGGAAGGAATATGGTCCGATGGTGAAAAATTCCCAGTCGTAGGCTCCAGAGGTAGGAATGGTCTGGTTAGTTTCAAACAGCCCTGTCCTGGGGTTCCACCTGTATATCACGCTGTCTATGTTGTGGTTGTTCCCTGGGGGAGACAGATGTGCACCGTGAGGGAAAGCAGTTCCTGGTCTGTGTAAGAAACGAGACCCAGAAACAGGCTCAGCTACGTGAAAATTTGCCAGCAGGTCACAAGTTTTGCACGTGACCTGTTTCTCCCCAAGAAGTAGCCAAAGAGATTCTACAGCCTCCATCCCTACCTAAAGACCCCCTCCATCCCTACCTAGTGTCTCCATTCCCAGAGCCTCCATCCCTACCTAGAGCCTCCATCCCACGGAACACACCAACAGCTTGTCCCGAGTGCATGGCGGCAGCTTTGCGGCAGCCCTGGCAGAGGAGGGACAGGCAGGTGCTTCATCCCCACGCAAGCAGCGCTCCAGAGGCACTGTGCCAGCATCCCAGGGAGGACAAGCTCTGCTGGCTGTCCCACAGGGTGGCCCTGTGTAGTGGGGCCAGTCCCAGCTGTGCCCCTAAGCTCCCGACATCGAGGGCTTCCCCCCAGCCCTAAAGCACGTGCTCCATCCAGCTCCTGGGCTCTGCTCGAGCATCTCAACCTCAGGCCTGTGTGGGACCCAGCTGCCTTTAAATCCTCACTGCAACAGGGATTTGGGCAAAGAAAGGCTGCAGGAAGAGTGGGAATGGCCCCAGGGATAAGTGGCAGCTCCTCAGGGACTGACCCTCCAGCCCCCTCTGAGGGAAACACCCCCAGTGTGGCTTGGCCATGATGGTCTTGACCCCTGCGTGCTGTGCGTGGCTGCCAAAGGGACTACACTGCCACAAGGGCGGGTCTCATCCAAACTGGCCCCGAGGGCGTCCAACAGCTGGCACAGGGCGTTTCCAGCCCAGCTCACAGGTGCCCAAGCAGCCTGCTGCCAGCTCTGAGCCTGGTGCCAGAGGAGCTGATGCCCCCCAAGCCAGCCCTGATGGCAGGGAAGGAGCCCACTGGCCCATCATCTGCACCCAGCTGGGAGCACCCCGGAGAGCCAGGGCTGTGCCATCAACCCGGTCATCCTCTGCACCAAGGGGTGCACATCCCAGCCCAGAACAACTCATGGCCTGCGAGGGGAAGGAGGCTGGATCATGTCTGCAGGGTATCCAGGGAGGGATGTCAGCAGGCTCTCACTCAGTTTCCTGTGTGCCCACAGGGATCTGCCTTCACAGAAGGCCCAGCCTGGGGTGCTACCAAGTCACGTATTATTGGGGATAAAAATGAAAAGAAGCAGAGAGATTCAGCACGGACATCATCCCCCCTCCTGCCCTTGTCCCCTGCAGTCAGAAACCCAGAGGGTGACGGCGTCAGCCACTTCTTCAAAGGCTTTTCTCTCCTCTGCAAGGCTTCGGGCACCCTGAGGAACCCCAGGCTCGCAGCTGTGTGCACGCCTCCCTGGCTCTGCCCTGCACTCCGCTCCACCAGAGGATGCACAGGGACCGTGCTCCGAGCGGGGCGCCTGCCAGGGTCCCAGCCGTCACCCCAGGGCCCGGAGGGAATACTGAGGGCTGGATACCTTCTCTGTGGTTGACCACAGCGAGGAAAGCCTCTCCCTCGATGACAAAGGCCTCCCAGTCCCTGGCGCTGTGCGTGGTGATCCGCTGGTAGGTGATGAACTTCGCTTTCCTGCGGCTCCACTTGTAAATCACAGAGAACTCCTGGCCCCTCTCGTTCTGCTCAAAATTTGCCACCGCCAGGAAGATCTGGGAAAGGAAAAGCCAGGACAGCTTGGTTTTCCCCTCTCAAAGGAGCACGGGCGAGAAAACGCGGCGGGAAGGTGGGATGGAGGGCAAGGGATGGAGGTGGCTGGTGTGGGACAAGATGGCCCTGGCTGGGGTCCCTGAGCAGTCCCCAAGAAACTCAAAGTGGGGACAGGGACCCAGTGGCCTGTGGGGGTCTTTACACATGGCAGGGGCACAGCTGGCAGCCAGCAGCCTCTTAGACAGGGGGAGGGGAAGCCGAGCTGCCTCCACTCACGCCCCTCCAGCCCCAGGAATGGGGAGCACGGACATGAAATGTGCTGGGGAAGGAGGGAGGCTCGGCTGACAAACCCTCCTGTAAGGAAAGGTGCCTCAGAACAAAAAAAGGCAGGTACGATAATGGTAACAATGACAATAATGACAACAATTCCTCGAGGCAGAACATCTTCCAGACCAAGAAACCCCTGTGAAAGTGTAAGAGACAAGCGTGGTGCAGCAGAGGTGGCCAAGTGCAAGGCAGGGAGCACATCCAAGCTCTGTCGTGCTGGCTCTGTGCCACTCCAGTGTCCTTCAGAAGGAGAAGCAGAGATTATGCCCCAGTTTGGGCCACAAAGAGGCACAGGGCCATGGCCCACAAAGAGGAAAGAGCCAGTGGGGGTGTCTCCTGCCTCCTGGCCTGTACAGGAGCCTCCCAGCACCAGCCTGGGGCTTTGTCCAGCCAAGGAGTGGCCACCCCCAAGGACAGGACTGTGCTGGGTCCCCCCGTCCCCCCACAGAAAGTGAATCCCCAGCTCTGCTCTCTCCGCAAGCACCAGTCCAGGGAGCCCCTTTGGGGCATCTCCAGGACCAGCTTCAGTGGGAAGAGAAACACCTGGATCCAGCCCCACAACCCAGGAGTCTCAAGTCCCCTGGTCTGCACTGACAGGGACCCCCAGGAGCCCCCACCCCAGCGGAGCAGCAGCAGATCCCAGAGCAGTAACGAGGTGCTGCCGCCCTCAGAGGTGCATCCCACCTGCCCCGTGCGAGGGGAACCCGGCATACGGGAATCACCAGCACTGGCGGTGCTGCTGCTGTAGCACCTCTTTGGCCACCACCTCTGTGCAGAGATGCGCCAGGCTGCTGGGAACCACCTTGAGAGAGTTCCCATCTCCTGCCTGTGAGGGTGCAGCTGGAGCGGCGGGGAGCAACACTGGGGGCGTCAGGCACATTCCCAGCCCAACACACAGCCGCGCTCCCGGGCCTTCTGCAGAACCCCACCACCAGGGACAGCCCCCACCACCACGTCCCCTTTCAGAGATGGTGCCCAGCATCAGTTCCCACCGCCACCAACGGGGGACGTGGCCTGTTTGTACCCAGCCAGCAGGGTTTTGTACCCAGCCAGCAGGGCTGCCGGTGTCACCCAGCCTGGAGGCAGCAGTTTTGCCCGTCCCTCTGCACCCTGGAGCACGTGGCTGGCAATGGGGGAGCCCTGCAGTCACCCTGGGGACAAAGCCAGAATGGGTCACGACAGAGGGGGAACAATCCCAGCTCCCCTGGGAGCCCTGCACAGAGCTGGCTCTCAGCAGACGGTTTCCCTGGGGCTCCTCCAAAGTGATAAGTAGCTTCCCAGGGAGAGGAACGAGGCAAATCCTCTGCTCGAGTCCCAGGCAGATTGCCCAGGGGAGGAGAGGTGGCTCCGAAGTCCTGGAATAATTTAAAAGCCAGAGAGTTTAAAAATGCAGCAGGTTGGACTCGGCGGGTCTCGAGAGGGAACTGCAGGCTCCGATGGCTCTTTAAGAGCACAGGTAGACCTCTGAGGTGTCAGGTGCTGGCAATGGCCTGGGTGGACGTAGCTGTGTCTCAGCAACATAATAAAACCCAGCAGGCAGCCCACAGATGAGCCAGCAGCCCCTGGAGAGCCCCGGCTCATGTGTATCAGCACGACCACATCAGAGACAGCAGAGAGAGAGAGAGATTCACCCCTAAACCACGCCCCAGACTCCGGGCTTCAGAGAAGCCAGGGTTGCAATTTAATATCCTGAAACATGGGGGCACCTTCCTGGCAGACTCACCTTCTTCCCAATGGTGAAATACTTCCAGGACTGAGCTTGGTAGGTGGGGATGTTCTGGTAGTGCACGAACTTCCCGTCGGTCCACCTGTAGATGGCCGACCCCGGGGGCGTGATCCGGTTGGCCGTGGCTGCGAACAGCCCCACCTTGGGGATGGTGAAGACCTCAATGCCCATCGTCTCCGAGTTGGTCACCAGGTTCTGGTATTCCTCCACGTAGTCCAGCCTGTGTTGGACTGGGAGCCGGCACAAAAGAGGGGTGAGGTTAGAACCAGAGGATTTTAGCTGGAGAGGGGCCCTGCGAGGCCTGGCTCAGTGGCACTTGCTGCTGTGTGGAGCTTTGTGGGGCAAATGAAGGTCCTGGCGTCACTGGGGGTGAAGGGCCAAACCAAGGGGTGGTAAGAGGCTGACTCCAGCACATCCAGCCCCATCCAGCCCTGCCTCTTCTCCAGCGGAGAGCAGAGCTGTGTCCTTTGGGAGCAGGAAAGAACCCCGTGCCACAGATTTCGATTGCTTTGATATATTTATCCTCTAGAGAACAAGGAGGAGATGACAGGGGGAGAGGTTAGGGAAGACTAAGACAGAATTAACGCCAGAAGCTGGAGCAGAAACCTCCAGAGAGGCCCCGAGGCAGACGGATGGGCACTGGGAGGGACAAACGGCAGGAGAAGGGCCAGTGCTGGTGGCACCAAGGGGCACGGTCAGTAAGATCCCAGCATGAGTTCTCCTTGGGGAAACAAGGACACAGCGCCAATCCTGATGACTTCCAGAGGCAGGGAAGGATAGGGGGTCCAGTCACTGCTAGCTCCTGTGGGGAACAAGTGGCTCATCCAAACCCACCCTGTGGGTACAGCAGAAGAAAAATGCTGGGAGAGGAGGGAAGGGAAGGACAGTTCAGTTAGGGCCATATCCCATCCTCCATGTCCTCTCCAGGGATCCTGGGCAGACAGCTTGGAGTGAGTGGGAGAGTGCCAGTGGATGAAATCCATGTCATTACTGAGTAACAGTCATCCAAGCCAGGCTCTGGTTGCCTTTTCCACCTTGGTACTCCCACTGTTTTCCTTACAAAGTGTGCCACCAGAGCCCAGGTGACACTGAGACCTGTGTCTGCCACCTTCCCAATCCCACCCCTCCCCCCCAGTATTTCTGGCCGCTGATGGGTCTCTTTGTTTCCCCTTATCCATCCCACAAATGCTTCAGCACCAGGAGGACCAGTGCCTTTGGAAACCCACGGAAGGGAGCACCCCAACACCCTGAGCATGGCTCTCCATGGGGTGAGCTGTCCTGCTCAGACAGGTCAGGAGCTATTCCTGCCCAGAAAATCCCCAGGAGGGATAGATAATGTGGAGAAGGTGGAGGGACCACAGAGGCACTTGAATCCAGAGGTGCTCTGGAAGTGTCATGGGTACCGAGAGCAAAGCAAAGCCTGGCCAAGCAGGGGACAGACAGGGGGACACCCCAGCCCCTCACTCTGCCACTGATTCCCATCCCCAAAGTGGTCTCGAGGGCAAATCTCAGCTCCTGCTCTGCTGCAAGGGTCTCCTTCCCTCCCCACGAGTACCTTCCAGCATGGAGAGCCAGGTGCTGCCGTTGCAGAGGTACAGCCCTCGTCGGGAGGCGTTGAACCAGAACTGCGCCTTCTCCTGCTTGGTGCAGCGTGGACGGGCCCCCAGGGTCACCCTCATGTCGGTCTCTGGGCATGGAGAGGAGGGAGGCAGGGGCCTCTCAGCACTCACAGTGGAGGAGCAGAGAGGCAGGAGGGGTGAATGTCATGGTCTCATCCTGATGATGGGCATCAGGCAGTGGGGGAAATGAAATCCCAGCACCAATCTGGGAAGCCAGAGACTGGGAAAACCCTGTGTGGGGCCACTGACATGAGCCCAGCTCTGCCAACTGACCCAGGCAGGGCCACCCCATCTTTTCAGGGAGATTTTGGACAGGGATCCCAATACACACTGAAAAACAAAGGGTGCTGGGAACACCCTCTCTGCTCCTGCTTCGTTCCCAGCCCCATGCAAAGACCCTTCCTCACAGGGCTCCTCAACAGAGCCTGTGCCATGGGGGCACTGACCATAGGGGCACTGACCATGGGGGCACTGACCATAGGGGTATTTGAGCACCTCGTTGCTCACTGGCTTCGCAGGGACGTCCTGGAGGACAGTGGGGACAGAGAGCGTTGCTACTTTGAAGTTCACGGCATGGCATATCCGAGGGGTGGCATCGGCTCCTGGCAGCAGGACAAGCTGTCTCAGCAAGCCCTGGGAAAGTGGGAGCAGAGGGATGGAGACCAAGTCCAGCCAGATCACAGAATGGGAACTGCAGGTAATTCACGACTTGGATTTTCTGCCTGACTTCTGCTTGTTGCCCTCCTTCCTGGGATGCAGAAGTGTCCGTGGGATTCATGCTCATTTGTCAGATCCCAGATGCCCAGCTGGGGCAATCTAACAGCTGGAGTGAGGGGAGCATTGGCACGGGGCTTGGAGCTGCAGCACCCTTACACTGCCTCCACGTGGGAAGGACCCACAGCCACCTCTGCTTCCTGTGCCACGGCCCAAGCCCTGCTAGCACGGGGGACTGAGAGAGGGCTGTGGGTCATTCCACAGCCACCACGAGCACCCCTGGGCACGCCCGGGTACCCCCGGACACCCCACACCACGGGGCACCTACCGTGAACACGCCTTTCCTTCTCCGCCTGTTGCCCAGGTAGAAGCTGGCTCTCCTCACCGACAGCGAGGCTGGAAATGGTGTCTCCACCACCCTGGGGATGGGCAGAGAAGAGGCAGGGGATAATTTCACAGCATCTACTGGATGCTGGCGGAGGAACATCACCCTGACCACCCTGCTGAGCCCCCCACCGCTGCCCCCCAACCTACACATCCTTGGGGATGCTGCAGTCCACCGTCAAGGAGAAGGACTGGCCGGAGACAGCCAGGACGAGCGTGTGCCACTGGTTGTCGGAGAGGGACACGTTGGGGAAGGTGACGCGGGTCTGCCAGCCGCCGGCGCGCTCCTGGCTCCAGAAGAGGAAGTGCAGCTTGTCGGGGGCGTAGCGCAGCCCCACCAGCACGCTGGGGCTCTCCTCCACCATCAGCGTGAAGATGTACTCGTTCCTCTGCGGGAGGGACGGGCTCTCACCTGCGGGGCCGGGCCGTGCCCGCGCCGTGCCCGCCGGCGGCGCTTACCTTGGCGGGGCCGCGGAGCGCCCGCAGCGTGACGATGATGGAGAACTCCTCGGGGAAGCGGTCGCAGTGGATGAAGAGCCGCGAGGCGGGGAAGCCCAGGGCGCGGGGCCGCGAGGCCGAGAGCTGGAAGCCGCGCACCCCCTGCACCTGGAACACCCGCATGCCGCGGGCCAGCCCCCCGGCCGGCACCGCCTCCGACAGGATGTCCAGCGGGCGCAGGTCTGTGCCGAGAGACAGCGGAGCGCGTCACGACGGGGGAAGAAGCCGTCCCACCCTGTCCCGCTGTGGGACGGGGGTACCGCAGCGCTGGCCGAGGTGCTCCGCGGCGGCAGCACGGCCTGGCGTGCCGCGGTAGCCTGCTGGCCCTTGCCTGGGGTCTGCCCCGAGCCCCTGATCCAGGGCCAGGGCAAGATTTGCCGTTCAGACACGAGGCTGGCATCTCCATCGCCACAGCAGGAACACCAAGTGTGCAGAACCATCTCACTGATGCAGCTCTGAGTGCTGACACCGGAGCTAGGACCTGCCAGCCAGGCAGCCCCAGGCTGCCGCCAGCTTCCTCGGGATCCACCGGCATCAGCAACCGCAGCCGGAGCCAGGAGAGCAGGCAGGGATCCGGCACAGATTTGCTCGCAGGGCAGCCACCCGCCCCCATCTCTGTGCACAGGGCAGTGGGGACAGCTCTGCCCCTCCAGTCCTGGTTCAGGCTCTCCCAACCCAGCCCTAATTGCACACATGCACACGCACTCTCCCAGCAGGCACCAAAACCACTCATTATAAATAATTACCCTCTCCCCAGAGAAGAAAACGCCGTGCCCAGCCCCAGGGCATCGCCCCGGTGAGAACACACAGCACACCAGCACCACAAGGTGCCACCCCACAGAACAGTGCCAGGTCCAGCGTCTCGGCACGGGAAGGGCCGTGCCAGCTGTGGGGACTTCTCTGACCCTCCTGCTTTCATTTTTGAATGCTTTGCTGGCAGAGAAGGGAGATGATGCCCAGGAGATGAAGCAGCACTTGGCTACACCAAAACATCCCTGATTCCATCCCACCCCGCTGAGACCTGGCTTTTAGCTCCAATTTGTACTAATAAATCCGGGCTGCTGGGGCACAGCGGGAGACCTGGGAAGGAGGGAGCTGGGGGCAAGGCTGGGCTGTGTGTCTGAATCCAAACCAGCTGGAGAAGGGAAGCGCTTCCTCCCGACACGCCTGCCCAGCCCAGTTCCAGGTGGGCAGGAGCAAGGAGGAATCTACTCATGGGGCTCCATCCAGCCCAGAGCAGAGAGATCGGTGAGGTCCTTCCCACCCTGGCAGCTCTGTGTGCCCCCTGCCCGCCCCACTGCTGGTTTAAGCTGTTCCTAAAGCAAAGTCTTGGCGGGGGAGTTTTAACTGGAACAGCTTATTTCAGAAATGCATCGCTCGGGCAACGGCCAGTTCCTGGTTTTTTTCCCAGCAAAAAGTACAAGCTGAACTCAGGCTTGGATTTGCAGAGGAGTTTAGGAGCCCCCAGTTGCCCCTGAGATGGTGAGGATGAGCTGGGAGAGAGCTCAGCTGGGGCTGGAGGTTGGGGGCCAGGAAGGGGCCAAGTCCTAAGACCAAACCCAAATCCCTAAATCCAAAGATCGGCGTCCCAGTCTGCCTCCCACATCCATCACTGCTAAGGCTGGGAGAGCAGCTGGGGTGCTCCAGCCCGGCTTGGGCAGCACAAGTGGTGTCAGGGGGGCTCGTGCTGGGGTCCCCAGGATGATGCTGGGGCCTCGGCACCCCCGGGATCCCTCCAGCCAAGGCTGCTTGGGGAGAGCGGGGACATTCCCAGAGAGGCTGGAGCACCTCGGGGAGGAGGCAGTGGGCAGAAACTCTCCGATCTCTCCCTGTTTTTCTTCTCGCGTCATCTGGGCTGTAACAAAACGCAAATACAGTTGCCACCAAACTGGGACAAGCCCTAAGCCCTCAGAGCCTGGGCCCAAGCAGCCCCAAAAACTGAGCTCAGGCTTTGCTGCCCACACAGCACAGGCATGGGGATGGGACGGCAGAGCCAGGGCATGGGGATCCTCTTCTGCTCAGGCTCGTCTCGGAAATGCCACTGGAGCCACTGGGGACAGTGGGACGGGAATTTTGGCCGCTGGGAGGAGGTTGTGCCTGTCAGAGCCCAGAAGAGTCCGGGGCAGGAGGGACTTTCCAGGGGAACTTCGTGGCTCTCTTCTCCTTCTTCCAGTCCTTCCCCTCCCCTCTGCCTCCAGCAGAGCCTGGGACAACACTTGTGCCACAGGGACAGACACACAGCTCTCGCCAGAGCTCCGAGAGGGCTGGTTGCTCCCCGTCTGGCATTGTGGGGGCTGCAGGCACAGGAATGACCCCACATCCTGCTGTCCGTGGGTGCTGGCAGGGCGCTGGCAGCACATGAGGCATCACTGTCACTCGGCCCGCTCGAGTGGATGCCGAGCACCGAAATACTGGGGCTGGGCTGCCGGCGAGAGGCTGACCCACAGGGGGCATGCCCCCCGAAACAGAGCACGCCTTCTGGGGTCTGCCCCGAAGGGTTTCCCGGCGGGGTTCGCACCTGTGCAGCCCGCCCACCCTCCGCTCCTACCTGTGCAGTGGTGCCACGTCCGGCCTCCCCGCACGGAGCCCCCGCCGCTGGCCCAGCGCAGGAGAACGACCCAGAGCAGCAGCGGCGCCGACATCGGGGTCCCGGCCTTAGGGGGTCCATCCACCGGGACCCCCCCGCTGTCCGCTCCTCCCTGCCCTGGCAGGCGCTGCTCGGCTCAGCGCCCCGGGGGCTCTCTCATGCTCCGCAGAGAGACCCCCCGGAACACCCCGACACCGCTCCGTCCTCCCCGGGGCCGCGTCAGCCCCGGCCGCCGAGCCCCGGCTCTCTGCCCGTGCTTTGCGTGGGCATCGCCCCCGGGAGCTGGCGGGGGTCTCGTGGGGCGGCCGCCGAGGCAGTGCCGGCTGCAGCCTGCACACAGACATTTAAATGAGAGGTCGGTGGTGGGAGAGGAGGAGTCCCGGCTCCTCCGAGAGCTTTTATCTTTTGCCCAACCCTCTGGAAGGCGGCTTTGGGGAGGGATTTTTTAATCATTATTTTTTGCTTGCTTTCTTTGCTTCCTTTCATTTTTGGTGATTCATTTTCCTGGGCTCACGTGGGAGTAGGTGGGAGATTCACCCCTGCCTGGAGACACCTGGGTGGGAACCCTCCTGCCCCAAAATGCATTGGTTTTCAGCTCGTATTGGATAAGAGACCCTCTGACCCCTCTAGACCACTCCACCATACCCAAAAATAAGCCAGACCCCAAAAACTGCATATTTCTCCCCCGGTATTGTCCCAGGCAGGTGATGCACATCCCATGCCCCAGGCAAGGCTCCATCCCAAAGGCCAGCCACAAAAATGCCACCGATTCAGAACCCTCCAGGTTCTGCTGTTCCAAGGGGAGCATCAGCAGTGGGAAAGCTCCCTGCACACAGTGAGCTCCGCCGGGCTCCTCCAGCCACAGAACGAGTCTCTTCCATTCCCCAAACAATTGAAACAGGCTCCCACCCCCCTCGTCCCCAAAGCCTTCCCGCAAGGCGAGCGCTAGAATAGAAAGCGGATGGCGAGGACCAAACGCCAAAAATTGTGTCGCAAACCGGGGGTTTTGTCAGCAAGGAACAGCCAGAGCTGGACCCGCGGCCGTGTTCACTGCCAGTCTGTCCACACCCCAAAATCGGCCGTGCTGGGACCGAGAGTGCAGCTCAAGGAGTGCAACCCGTGGTGGAGCGCAGCACCATGCACGCACCTCGGTCCCAAATCCCAAGAGGAGCTGTACTGAACCCCACAAACCCCAAGACACCAGAACGTTGGTTCCTCTGTCCCAGAGCCTGGAGAGCAGCTGTGTGCCTGGCCAATAGCCCTAGAGGGGCTGCACGGAGCTCCCCCTCCCCAAACAGCCTCCATTTGGGCATCCCCCAAATTAGGTTTCTTCCAGGATTGTGCTTAAACAGAACTTAACCTCTCTGCAAGAGAGAGCCGCAGAGGTGAGGCACTGCTGTCTCATCATCCTCATCCTCATGCTAGGGCTGGTGTCCAGTGGCACAGCCATAACCAGACCTGGGGGTCCCAAGTGGCAGCTGGAAGTCCCCAGTGGCAGCTGGGGGTCCTGAATGGCACCCGGGAGTCCCCAGTGGCACCTGGGAGTCCCGAATGGCAGCTGCTGGAGGTGAACCCGAGGGACGCAGGAGGACAAACCATCCCATCTCCCCTCACAGGCTCAGTCCCTCCTGATACTCCCCGCAGCCTTGAGGACACCCACCAGGGCTGGGACTGGCAGCAGCCACCTCCCTGGAACCCCAGTCCAGGGGATGATGGAGACTGGTGATCCAAGCATGTCCGGCAGAGAGGTGGTGCATTGGAGGGGAGGCTCCTGTCAGGTTGGAACTGGGGAAGGCATCACAAATAAGAATCAGAGCCACCACATTTCCCAGGGCTGCACACATGTGTCAAGTTAAGTGTGGCTTTGGGAGCTGGCAGCACCGCCCTGAGCAGGGGATGGATTTGGGGAAGGCTCCTGCCGAGGCTCTGCGAGGGTCCAGGGAGGGAGGGAAAGTCCTGGCAGAGATTCCGAGTCGATTGGTTTTCCAAAGGGGATGCAGCCACCTTTGAGTGCTTCCTGGGCCAAAAAAATAGCCAGTGGGGACATCTTCAGACACTCTGGGTGTCCCCTCCAGACACAGGGAGATCTGTGGACTTCCAGGCAGGAGGTGGAGGGACTGAAACCCCCACCAAAGAGCACGGAGGACACGGTGGGCTCAGGCTGCTGTTCAGCCACGTTAATGAACAGTCTCCTGGTGAGGACAGGGACATTGAAGGTCCTCAAGGGTTTTCCCCATCATTGGGCTGGGGATGCTGGCATGGCAGAAGGTGGTGGAGTGGCTCCGGCAGTGCCCGGCCCTTTCCTCCCTGCCTGGGGAACCGAGCTGTGATGTGAAGTAAGGACAGGGACACATCACTCCCCGCTGTCACACTGGTCCAGGACCTGCTCCGTGTCCCAAGGACAGTCGGAAGTTGTCTGCAAAATAGTTCCTAAGCACACAGGCACACATTCCTATGTGCAGAAGCAAGCACGAGGGGATGAAATAAAAGAGACAAACAGTGAGACGTTTGCCTAATTCGCATGGGACATAAATAAAACCATGTGGTGGCTCCGAACAAAATGATCCTTGGATGCTCACCAGAAAGGTTTGGCCATCCCTGGGTTAGGAAAGGTTGAGAAACCCATCTGTAGGCAATCCATTGCAAGCAGGGCTTTCACACAGGGGACAGTGCGAGGAGGGCACCTCATCGACGCCAGGGGCCGGCTGGACCCTGCACACGAGGGAATGTTCCTGCTCTTCCAAGGCTGTAACTCATTCCTTATTATTTGCAGACACAAAGTCCTGTTTCAGGGCTTCATGCCTTATTCATTTCAGTCTTTATTCCTGACATCTGTATGTAATCAGAGAATCCTTTAGGTTGGAAAAGACCTCTAAATTCGTCAAGTATTTTTCCCTGAAACGGAGCGCGGGCATCAGCAAGGGCAAAGCTTTGAGGGACCCCATAAAAAACTGACGGACAAATGGCCATCTCATGGTGTCCCCAGCCTTTGTCCACTCTCCTGCCTGCACCAGCAGGGCCAGCAGAGCCTGCTGCACTCACATCCACGGGGATAGAGCTGGAGGTCAGTGGTGAGCACACAGAGCTGGCCTCACCTGTGTGAGCAGCAGGGTGGAGATCAGCCCTTTGGGATCAATTATGAAGGGGATGAGGGGAATTGTTCTTAGAGTGACATCCCAGATCGCAGTTCCCCAAACCACAGTTTGGGTTCAACAACTGGAACACCTTCCCTAGGATGGTGGGATGAGGTCTCCATCCTCAGCCCTTTCCAAGGCTCCTCCCTTTGTCACCTCTGCCCTTTCTCCCAGGCTGAAAATCTTCCCTGTGTTTCCTGGAGCAACTTCAGTGCCCTGAGTCCAACCCACCATCATAAAGCAGAGTTCCGGCAAGAAATCTCCACACCAGGAAACCTGTCAGCATTGTACAGAAGCGCAAATGTCTTTAACCCCAGCGCCTTTCAAAAGCTGAATTCCCAGAAGTTTTGGAGAGGTTCTGCCAGGAAAAGTTTTGTGAAAGACTGGGAGGATTGCAAAAGACACCGTTTTTAGGAAAACCACCAAAAAAAAAAAAAAGCACAAAGCCGCCCCAACGCAGCAAGTCCTGCTGCCAGCTTCCCAGCATGGAGCTGCCTTTGGGAGCAATCCCTGCCAGGCAGTGGTGAGCCACCAGCATCGCTCGTGTCCCAGAGCCCTCCATGCCCCCACACCCACCGCCAGCCTCAGGGAGCGAAGGAGCCGGGAGCCTCCAGCCCGCTTTGGCCATGGCAGCAGGCAGCGGGTTGCAGCCCATGTCCCTGCCCAGGCAGCCAGGAGCAAGCTGAGCATCCTGCCCTGCATTTGGAGGACACATGGCAGCTGAGCTGGCAGGCTCTGAAAGGGCTCCAGAAAGCACACACTTAACTTTCGCCAGTCCAAGGGAAGCCAGGCTTTGGGACCACGCTTCCACACCGGAGCTGTTTTGGATGGGGCTGTGCAGCACCCACAGCTACATCTCCCCTCGTTTCCCCCCTGCATATGACCAACAGCCCTTCACTATTGCCTGTCCCTCGTTAATACAGTTGGTTTAATTTTTGTCACCTTGCCCCAGTGTGCCCAAACCTGTTGAAGAGGCTGAACCACCTCCCCGAAGCCACAGGATCCCCAGACTCACCACTTTCCAGTAGGGCAGCTCTGTATGGATAGACGGCATCCAACCCAGGCAACCATGGGCATGCCGACCATGGGAACAGCGCTCCGGGTATTTTCTGTAGCTCTCAGGTCTACACGGAGGCAAAAGAGCAGGACAGGGGCTCACAGGTCACTTGGTGGTGGTGCAGGAGATCCAGGAGCTCTGCCTGGACCCCTTGCTCCACCTGAAATGGGAAAATTCTGCTTGGCTTTGAGCTCAGCTGAGATCTCTCTGCAAAAGGAATAAACAGCGTTCCCAAGGCCAAGGGGAAGGAGGCAACATTCCTGTTCCATGCTTACTGCCTGTGCTTTAATCTCCTTCAGCAACAGCTCTTGTCCCAACACTCCCAGGGTTGTGCAGAGCAGCTGGGGGTTTGGAAACATCCGAGCTTTCCTGCTTCAGGATCAGCAGCTCACCAGGCTGAACACGCACACCTGGGGGCTCTGTGTGGGGAGCTGGCAGCTTGGCCAGGCAAACCCCATGCCAAGTGCCCCGTGCTGAGCGTTGCCCAGAGATGTTGTGAACTCTCCATCCCTGCAGATGTCCAAGGCCAGGTTGGATGGGGCTTGGAGCAACCTGGGCTAGTGGAAGTTGTCCCTGCCCATGGCAGGGGATTGGAGCGAGATGAACTTTAATATCCCTTCCAACACAAACCATTTGGGGATCCTGGTTCTATGATCTCTCCGTAGGCTGCCTTGGAGTAACACCTGAGCCCCAGGGCTGGCTCTGGCATGGGGAGAGGAATCTCCCTTGGCAGTGCTGGGGGAAACCCTCCTCCGCCTTTGCTTGTAGCCCTTTGATGCGGGCAGTGACCACACGCACCAGCTCTCAACAGGCAGATGGTGGTGAGCGGCATAAAGAGCCACAGCAGGGAAACCCAGGGATTTGCCCCCACATGCTCGGGCCCATTGAGGACTGGCAGGGATAGAACATGGGAAGCACAGTGCTGCTTGGACCAAAATGATCCCATGGCTCCCAGGTTAGGGACCAGTCAGCAACTTCTCTGCCACAAGCCCACCTCAGGCCGCCCGCCCCGGGAAGGTGTGGGCACCGCAATCCCCTCCCCAGTGCTGGCAGCAAATCTGGGCTGTGATCATGGGCTGAGCAGCAGCAAACAGGAGCTTTAGCATTGTTTTGCTCTGCAGCCATGAGAAAACCTCCTGCCCCCTGACACAGAGACGCACTGGCCAATTTTATCGCTCACTCGTATGATAGTGTCAAGCTTTAATTATTCTACGAGTGATGATTCCGGCTCCGGAGGAGCCGGCAGGCGGCAGAGCAGGCGGTGGGCTCGGCAGCTCCCCGGGTGCCAAGGCGGGAGCGCCGGCAGCCACGCTTGCTCTGCCCACCCGCCGGCAGCCAAGCGCAGCTCCATCTCCTCCGACATCCGGGAAGGAAAGGGAACAAAGGCAGAGAACAATTCCTATTGTTTTCCATGACTTTCTTCAGGGCAGTTCTTCCAGCGCCAACGCTGCTGCCCAGTCACTCTGGCTGCATCACCACGGCCCCCTGCGCTCGGAGCTGTGCAGATGCCAGTGGGGACAGTGGGGACAGTGGGGACATGGTTCCCGTGCCGAGGTGCCTGCCACCCAACCCTCGGAGCCTGGTCTCTGTTAGCACGGAGACAGCATTCTCGGCAGGGTTATCCCGCTCACCACAGCTCCTGTCCTACTCCCCAGCACCACCGGGCATTCCTGAGATGCTCAGGCATGGGAATATGGCAGTGCCGGGTTAATGGTTTGACTCCATGGTCTTAGAGGTCTTTTCCAACTGAACGATTCTGTGATGACACCCAGGTTCCTGTAACCGGCCAAGGCACAACGCCTGTGGTGGGGAAGGGGTGAGCTCAGCCCGGGCTCGGAGTGAAGGAGACCACCCTGATCACTTCCATGGGTCTCCAAGGGGGAACAGAAGCATCTACAGAAGAATCATAGAATGGTTTGGGTTGGAAGGGAACTTAAAGCCTATCTCGTTCCACCCCCTGCCATGGGCAGGGACACCTTCCACTAGACCAGGTTGCTCCAAGCCCCGTCCAGCCTGGCCTTGGACACTTCCAGGGATCCAGGGGCAGCCACAGCTTCTTCTCTGAGCAAAAAAGAAGGCATCTAATGTGTGAGAGAGAACTCAACCTACGAGTCTTGTTGGATGGGGATAAACGGATGAAATAAATCAAATGCCCCTTGATCACTGACTGGGTGTTCCAGGAACAGATACTGAAATTATCAAATGCTAAGTGAGGCTGGATGGGGACACTTTGGACAAGTGGCTTTTCCAATAATACTGGTGTTTTCATAAAACCACGTTTCATATAAAGCCTTAAGAGCTTCCTACAGCCCACAAACCCCAGCCCTCCCACCCAGGCCATGCCTAGGCTCCAAGGAGAAGATCCCATATCAAAGCAGGATCTGGCCAAGGACAAAGCTCAACTTCTAACTGCCTGTCCAGACAAAATGGGTTTGAAAACACCTGGACTCAGCCTGCCTGTCTGGCATCCTCCTCCATTGCAAGAACTGGTGAGAAAAGCTGAGCTCTGGCTGAGCGAGGCCCCTCTGGAGCCACCCTCACAGCAAGCCTATAGGTACCAAGGAAGGATCTCCAACCCCAGAGGTTTTTGCTTCAGAACAAGTTCACCTGCTCCAATCCACTCCATATTTCACCATTTCCTAGCTCCCAGAAGGATGAATAGCAAGGGGAAGCAAGGCATCCCTGGGATGAGCTCTGCTGGTCATTTTCAGATTGGAGATGTGGGCATGCCTCTAACACACCTGTCTCACAGAGGGACATCCCCAGCACCTGACCCGCTGACCAACTTGGAGGGATCTGACCGGGACTGGATTTGATCAGATCTCTGAGGGCTCTTCCTCTGACTGGCAGGAGAAGACAGGAATCCCAGTGAGGCACAACACCAGGAGAGGAGTCTGTGTGAGCCCATCCCAGGCAGACTTTGCAAAGAAACCCCGATTCATTCAACATCCCCATGCCACCCCAACTGGGTCCAATCTGCCAAATTATTTTGGCATGGGGAAAACTGTTTTGGGCCCAAACTCCCATCTCAGCCGTGGGTGGAGAGCCTCCCCATGCCGGGCCCCGCACCCAAGCGCGTGGGTGCCCCCCACTGCCTGCGTGCTGCATCCTGCATTTCTGCCGCTTTGAATCCACCTCCAGTGTCACCCTGCAGCCCCCGGCCACAGCGGGGGCATTTGCCTTCGCTCCTCAGCGAGCCCTGTCCCTGGACACCCCTTCCTGGCCACCCCCGAGTCCCTCCGGCCAGGGACACCCGGCTCCGGTCAGAGCTGTGACAGAGCCACAGCCTCATCCCCCTCTCAGGATGCTCCACGCACAGAGGAGGGGGACTCAGGCCAGGACTTGGCTCATCTCCCCCCNGGACACCCCTTCCTGGCCACCCCCGAGTCCCTCCGGCCAGGGACACCCGGCTCCGGTCAGAGCTGTGACAGAGCCACAGCCTCATCCCCCTCTCAGGATGCTCCACGCACAGAGGAGGGGGACTCAGGCCAGGACTGACCAGACAGACCCGCTCCCAAATCCGTCCCGAGAGCTCACACGCGCTGCTCACAGCCATTAATTATGTATTAACATACCCCATCATCTTACCTACTGCCCAGTCCCATCTCGGGGGTGTGAGCCACCTTCAAAAGCCACTGGGCTGGTTCTCCTGGGGCGCCTACACCACCTGCCCTGGGAGCAGACCCACCGGAGCAGGCTGGGATAGGCAGGAAGATCACCAGGGCTGGAGTCACGGGGAAGGCACAGACCTTCCAGCCATCCCACGCTCCCGTGGGGCCATGAAAGCACCAAGCAGGACCACCAACTGTTCAATGGCTTGAACAATTCCCTCCTCAGCAATGGGTTTCATCTCTGTGGCACCAGGGAGCCTGGCACAGCACTTTTGGTGCCTAAGACGTCGGGTGGCACCTGGCAGCAGGAGAGGGGGCACCAGGAGCCCTCACTGGGGCTGGCAGCTCAGGCCTTCAGATGCTAGAGGAATTCTCCAGATTCCTGCACTTCCCCCTTCCTGTGCTACCCCCAACCCTGCCTCCAGCTGGCAGCAAGACCCCCAGCATCTCTTCCCTCACACTCCTCCAGCCTTTGAGCTTCCTGAAGCACAGAGATTTTCCTCTTCCCCCGAGTCAGGGAAATCTGAGAGAGAAGGCACATGAGGACGTGACCTGTGCTGCGTCTTGCCAGCGTACTGTGAGGACCTCCCGTGCTCAGCCTCCATCCCTGCCCCTGCCCTGGCTCAGTCACAGCACAGCCCCACACCACGGGACAGGGGAGGCTGCTGCACCAATCCCACATCCGAGACAATCCCAGGATCAGCAGCACGGCTGGCACTGGGGACGGACGTTTCAGATCCGTGCTGCTTCTCCTTTCCATTCTCACAGGGGTAAAACACACAGAGCATCCTCACCAAGACACAGCTTCGGGAAGACAGCAAGGACCCTCCCAAGGCACAGAACTTCCCTGTTGCATCCATCCCAATGCAGAGCACCACCTTCCATTCAAGATATCGCTCCAGAAAGGCAAAAAAAAAGCTGGCAGGGAGCCCGGGGCTGGCTCTGCCCCCGAGCTGCAGCCGTTTCATGTGGCTCCAACGCCTCTCACACTTTCAAAGGCACACCAACCCAGCTAATGGATGTCTCACAGCCCACTGTGTGTGTTCTGACACAGCCCCTCCGCCAAGGAAAAACAACAGCGAGCGTGTGTGGATGTGTGTCTATACAAAGGCTTTAAAGAGGACGTTGCTTTGCTGAAGGGTTTGGTTGGGGTTCTTCTTTTAATATAAAAACCTAAAGCAAATATAATCCAGAGAAAAGGATTTTTTAAAAAATCTTTAATACTTTACCTACATGCATAACACCTGTAGAGCTCTGACACTCCCCAAGGAACATGTTTTATAATAAGCGTTTCGGGCTGAAAAAAGACAACTGCTCAGAAAAACATTGCTACTGGCCAGTACTGCACATCCTGCCAACATGAGTGTTCATTCAGGAAGGGACACGATGAAGTCTTTCTGGGAAGTCTATCCCAGGAGCCACACACCAGCTTTACAAGCTTTAACTTTCAGGTGTTCCCCACCCGCAGGAAGGTGCCTGTGCCATGAGACCCTCTCAGCCGGTCACAGAAGGAGCCCACACACCTCTGCTGTGTGAGCTGAACCCTCCTGCTTTATTCAAGGATTCAGTTTGTTGCAAAATGATGAAGTTTTAGTTCTTTCCAGGAAATAGAAACAGGGAATCTAACATGCCAACCACACTGCCACCTTTAAACCTTTCACAGAATCCCAGAATGGTGTGGGTCGGAGGGGAACTTAAAGCTCATCCCATTCCCCCCCCTGCCACAGGCAGGGACCCCTTCCACTAGCCCAGGTGGCTCCAAGCCCTGTCCAGCCTGGCCTTGGACACTTCCAGGGATGGGGCAGCCACAGCTTCTCTGGGCACCCTGTGCCAGGGCCTCCCCACACTCACAGGGAACAATTCCTTCCTAAATGAACACAATGAACAACGAATTTCTTTCAATAAACACAAATGCTCACCACTGGCTTCAGCTGAGTAAATAGCCACCAACTAGGACAGTTCTCAGGTCAACACCAAGTTTTAGTCCTCTGAGGTGAACTTCTGCCTACATTTTGTCACCTTCACGATTGCGACGTAGATATGGTCACTGGGTGGCTTCAAATGCTCATCAGCAAGCCCACTGCACGTCAGTCACTTAAAAATAAGGGATTTTTATTTCTGAACAGAGATTTGGGGACTATGGAAACTCTGAGTAGGAACTGGGCATCTGCGAAACCTGGTCGAGCAGAAGGTGTCCCTGTCCACGGCAGGGGGTTGGAACTAGATGGTCTTTAAGGTCCCTTCTCATTCAAACCATTCAGGGATTCTATGATCTACGTGTCCTCCTCAAATCCAAGGGCTGATATCAGCACATCCTGAATGAACTCACCTGTTGTACATCACAAGAACTTCCTAGGCCAGACACATGGATACAACGACGTTTGTAAGGAGCAAACTACCCCACATCTGCCCACTGTCAGATTTTTACAGTTTTCTTTGAATTACCCAGCCATTGCCAGCATTAGTGGCAAGACATTTGCCTGTAAAGTCCATGCAATCATGTCAGCTCTTCCACGCCTCCTAAAGTAGCCCATGTTTTAACTGGGGTAGAATAAACCCTTCCCCTCCTTTGGAGCAAGTCTCTTGGCTGGGTGGTTACCCATATACAACACCCACTGCAATACATTTGTGTACAACTATAAAAGGAGAAAATATAATCACTTTATTTTCAGTATACAGACTAAATCCCACCATAAAATCAACATAATGAGCAAGCACACATGAATAAAACACTCTGCACTTAAGCAAACCCCTCTTTTGCCATGTCTGTGTTTCTGCAGTGGCTCTCACAGCTCTCCCAGGAGCAATCCTCCCTCTCCTCCAATGCAAAAAACACTCCCAGTTTGCGTAAAGTGCTACATTTTCCTGTATGCCTTGAAATACTAGTTAGGTACAACACTATTTCATCATCTCTGCTCCCAAGCTATGTCCAGTCCCACTCCCACCCTCACATCAAAGCCACAATTACTTCTACAAGGAGGTAAAATCAGCAGGTTGTAGCAACGCAACTCTCCAGAGGTGCAGAACAACGGCAAAGCGCGATCCGCAGCGCGGGCGGCAGGACAGAAATGCTGAACGGCTGCACCACGCGCGTGCACACGGCCACCTCTGTAAAGCTTCCTCCGTGGTGTGACTCCTTCCCTGTCACACGCTCCTGGCATTTAAAAGAAAAACGAAACAGCCCTTGTCAAATTTAGCCCGTTTAAAGCTGCCAGCAAAATTGGATTGCGTGTGCTATAAATGGGCATGTTATTGCTTGTAGGAAATCAGAGAAGTTTGGACCTACACGTGAGATTGGCTTGCAAAGCAGCAAGGTCAGCAAAGGCCCCTCAGCGGTTTTAGGAAGTGACCAGCTGGTATTTCCTGCACCCTTCACACTGGCTACAAGACTGCAGTCCAAAACACACGTCGCACCATCCTGGAGCAAAGGGCCCGTCTCCTCTGGCTGCTGTCTAACACACAAGAGCACTCAGTGCAGAGTGTCACAGGTCATCTTTGTAAGCCCAGCGTGCTCATCTTGGCTCGGTCACCCGAAAATGGGTGACGGGGCTGTAATGGCAACGCAGTGCCAAATCCTCCCAGCACTCACGTGTCACCAGAGTGAGCTGATATTCCTGCAGAGCTATGAACATGCCCAGCAGAGCAAACACATCCTCACTGGATTTTCCAACTGCCAATGACCAGCCTCACCCAGGTGAACTTGGACCAAAGCGTTTTAACAATCCAGCCTTTACACCTTGTGCCTCTAACTCAGCGTGAAGTTAACAACTGAGTGTCTTCAAGGAGTAATAAAGCAGCTCTTGGGATTCCTGCTAAGCCAATACTGACTCAAAGGCTCAGTACAAACTCATAGTGTTACATGGGAACACCAGCCCATTCCAGACCCCCAGCCAGTCCTCACAGCTCACTCCCTAAAGTTCCTTTCTTTGCTAACACACCCCGACTATAACCCTGCTTTACAGCCTCTCCTGCTAACTATACCCTTCAAATCAGATCTGACTGAAACTGCGTCCCTTAACCTAACAAGTATCATAGAATGGATAGATTATTTCCTGTCTACTCCTGCTCCAGATGCAGTGCTACCTATAAAAACACAATTAATTCTTCCAGCAGATGATCCAAACCAACACTGCTCTCCAACAGCAGATGGGTGAGGGAGGGCTGCAGATTGCCAAGTCTCCAGGCTTTCTGCACCACAAAGTAAGGTAGCAACAAGCAGCCTCTGAAACAGCATTGTCTCTGTATTTTTCTCTACCATTAAATCCCTTTTCCACACAATTTAGTGAGTGAACTAGAGGCTTCTCTGGAGCAGTGGAAGAAAAGAGATGGTAAATAAATAACAAATTATAAGAACTAGGCCAATAGTTTTACAAAGTTTTCCTTTTTGGTACCAGCACTGAGCACTGCTCATTTCCAGGTGGAGAGAAATACAAAACACTTCAGTCTCTCTGTGAGCTTAAAGTCCGAGTGACTTCTGCACAATCTGCTTGGCAATTTTGTTGAACTGTTCTCTGTCTTCCCGCCACATCTTGGAGGCGTCTACATTGGCTCCACTTTCATCATTTGGCTCTGAAACGAGAAAGACAAAGGCAGGTGGGCAATGGAGCTTCTTGCTTCTTCAAGAATGCCACTTCCCCAAGGCTTTGAGACACCTCTCCTCCTTGAGACTACAGAAACACCACTAAAGCAAATCCAATGACAGCTCCTGGATTCCCAAAAGGCTCTGATTTAAGTGACCACAAGTGAAAGGATATCACAACAAGGTCGAGTTTAGGCAAGAAATGAGTGGCACAGGAGCAGGACTTTCTTTTGTTTGCGCTTTCAGCAGTGGAGCCCCACCATGCACTTGGCCAACACAGTGGGGCATCCCCAGTGCTGTCGAGGGCTTTTAAAACTGCATGTTTCTCCCTGGAGAATGTTTTTTTTTCCTTGTTCTCCAGCTTCCCAGACACAAAGCCCCTCCAAGCAGGCCACCCAAACAGGCTGTCACTTGTTGGGATGGCTTGTTCTATTAAAAACCAACAAAACAATCCAAGGAAACCCATAGAACATGCTTTCATTTCTACAACATCTTTCATCCGATGATTTCGGAACGCCTTCCAAAGCACGGGATGTGCTGCAGTCCCAGGGGCTCCCCATTTAGGATGGAGGTAAGCTGAAACCCAGCACTGACCAGGTCTGTGGGCAGCACACAGCAGGACGCTGTCCCGGGGTTCCACAAGGCACTAACATACTCTACCCACTTCCCTTGACCCACCAGTCCACACCCACCCCGGCCCAGTTCATGGCAGGTATCTCGGGCTCCCATCCTCCTCCACACGATCCTGATGGTCCACCTTAAAAACCAGCAGGTGTGCAGGTCACCCAGTCTGGTAAACTTGGGCTTACACTACCTGCAGAGCCAGGGCTGAGAGTTTTCCAGTACCCCAAAAGAAGCTGACCACTGGTGTTTTAGCCTAATTCCTCCAAAAGCCGTGGGAAAGCAGGATGCACAGGCAGAGAACGAGACCAGGTGACTCCCACACTTACCAGTCCAGGTAAGGCTGCACCACAAACCAAGCTCTTGGAAGCCATGGGAAGCCCACGGGGTTTGCCTGCACAGCTTTCCAACAGCAGGTTACTATTCCAAAGCTATAACAGTCCCATGTAGGAATCTGTTGCTTGCTCTTTGGTCAACTTTACAGCTTCTAAACCCATTTAGCCTTCAAAACCAGTTCTAAGGGACACGGCTCTGCCCTCTTCAGGCAGTTCAGTGGCTCTGTCCACTGTGTGGATCCATCTTGCAGAGAAGCTGTACATGACAGAGCTGATCCACAGCCCTTGTTAGATTTAGGGAAAACCATCTGAAAGGCTCCACAAAAACTTTTGCACCCCAGGTCTCTTGTCAAGAAGCCTTCCTCTGAACCAGAGATGGAAGAGTGGGGCACGTTCCCAGACTGGGAATAACAAGAGAAAAGGAGTGTGACGGCTTCTGCATCAGAGGCCACGGACTCCAGTGTACTGCACTGGTTAGGTCTGACAACCCTGCAGCTGCCAAAGCCAAACCCAACACAGGCTGCAATCCACAGCTTGAAAAGCTGAATGGACAGCACAGCAAATACAGAGAGGGTTTTGTCCAGGAGCAAGGAACCAGCTGAGCCTCTGGACCCACCTGACCATCACTACCAACCTAAAAGGAAATCCTTGCAGTCACCCCCAAACAGGAACACCTGTTACTGATTCAGTTGCATTTTTTCCAACTCTTTTCAGAGCACTGGTTTACGAATAAATAAATAGCAGGGCTTTCAGAACTGCGGTTGCTGCTGAGCAGCTTTCCACGTGCTTTGCTCAGAGGACAAAGCAAGAAGCAGGAGGCAGTTCCAGCTCACTCAGAAGGGCAGACAGGACAGCAGTGCTCACCTGCCAGCATGCTAACGACAGACAAGAGGATCTTCTCCACACTCTGCACGGGACTCCACCGCTCCGCGCTGCTCTCGTATCCCATGGGATCATCCCCAGGAGCATGAAGGATAGAGATGCAGACTCTCCCATCTGGGTAAACTGCACAAGAAGTACAGAGGAGTGGTTGTTACTCAGTGGAAATGCTCAGCGTCTCCAAATCAGTCTTGAGCATAGATCAGCCTTGAGAATTGGCTCTTCTATGACTAAAACTAAATGCAGGTTTAAATTTCCTCTTTAGGCAAGAGGACACAAAATCTGAAAGACAAAAACCTAGGAAAAATCTTCTTTAAGCAAATCTAACAAACTCCTTCCCCAACAGAAACCTGCTGGGAATGCTTGTGTAATTTAATAATCAGTAACAGGCTCCATAGGAAAAATGAACGGTGCAGCCTGGTGGAATAAGGCAAGGATTTATGCACAGACACAGCTCCAAGCAGGTAACCAGTCCTACTTAAATGGAAATGAATGCACTGAATGCACTTTGGAGTCCTCCGCTGGACCGTGACCATGAAAAGGACTGCACAAAGGACGGGAAAGTGTTATGTTATATATATATTACAAACATGAGAAAAAATAAAGTGTTACGTTAAATATGTTATGAACAGTAGAACTGATCTACTTCTGAACATTACTGAGGTGCAACCAGAAGAATTCCCACTTTTTTTGGGGTTTTTTTCCTGAAAGCTCAGCTGCATTAAAGCACCTGGAAACAAGGAAACCTATGAATTAAGGATCCAGGTGCTTCCCCTCCCACCTTCAGCACAATGTGTCTGCAACAGTACAAGTTGTCTTCACAGAGACGGGACGCTACTGACTTGAATGAAACCAAACAGAGGTTGAAGAGGCACCACAAAAGAAAACACTGCTCTAGCAACGTGGCCTAATCCTACAGCCTCCTGAGGAACAACAACTTTAGCGCGGTAGTTTCAGGGCTTCTGTTCCTCAGGTGACCAAACTGGTGCCATTGCCAGGAAAGCAAGACAAAACAAAGGGGGAATGACTGCTGGAAGCAGCTGTGCTCACTTCCAGCTCCTTCCATTCACCCAGCTATGTCTGCCCAAGCACGTAAGCACCGTGGAGGACTTTTATTTACAGTCCTTCCTGCAGCCCCAGGCTGGGGACTGGAGCTGGTCTAACTGTAGCTGGAAGAGGTGAAAACAGCAGGTTCTGAATCAGCACTTCTTGCAAGTCAGGAACCCACTGGTAGGAGGTATTTCAGTGGTGAGGGAGTCTCCTGTTTCTGTGCAGTGCCTCATTTGAAACAGCTGGTACATAGCAGCACAGTCAAGACATCAAAGGCTGATTGCAGGAAGACGTATGGATCTCCTCTCCCTCTGTTCAGGTGAGACCTACCCCCTGTCCAGCTGTGGGGCCCCCAACCTAAGGACGTGGAGCTGTTGGAACGAGTCCAAAGGAGGCCACAGAGAGATGCTCTGGAAACAGGCTGGGAGAGCTGGGAGCATTCAGCCTGGAGAAGAGAAAGCTCCAGGGAGACTTCAGAGCCCCTTCCAGTGCCTAAAGGGGCTCCAAGAGAGCTGGAGAGGGACTTCGGACAAGGGGCAACGGCTGCACACTGCCAGAGGGCAGGGCTAGGTGAGATATTGGGAAGAAATTGTTCCCTGTGAGAGTAGGGAGGCCCTGGCACAGGGTGCCCAGAGAAGCTCTGGCTGCCCCTAGATCCCTGGAAGTGTTCAGGGCCAGGCTGGACGGGGCTTGGAGCCACCTGGGCTAGTGGAAGGTGTCCCTGCCCATGGCAGGGGGTGGGATGGGATGGGTTTTAATGTCCCTTCCAACAATCCCTCCCAAACCAGCTATGATCCTATGATCTCCCCACGATGACACTCAGTGCCAATGCAAGCAATGCCATTAATCACTACTTAGTTATTTTCGCCAGAGCATCCAAGAAAGTCATTTTAATTTAAGAGAAGACAGTTCTGTGGGATCTCAATTCCCCCCACACACAACATAAACTGCAAAGATGAGGGAACACACCAGGCTTTTAAAACATTTTCCTTGTGATTCCTCACAGGGAGAGGAAAAAACCAGAAAAAGCACAGCCCAGCCACCCCTTTCTGCAGCCTTTCTGGGTAGAACCAGCCCACCACAACCCCAGCTGAGAAGAAAGATTCAAGTGTCTAGTTCAGTGATCTCAGCTTCAGACTGAGAAGACTCCAAGTCACAGGACTCTAAAGAGCTGAGCTGACCATCCCGTATGTTCCAATTATCCCATGGAAGAAACACCCATGTGTAAAGCCACTCTTTAACACAAGAGTCAGGCAATTTGTGCTTCTCCACACCCCGCTCCTCCTGGCAGTGCTGCACACAACACAGCTGCGAGCAGAGAACCTCAAGCCAAGGCCACAGCTGGAGCTGCAGGGACAAGGATTTGCTCAGGAAGACCAGTCCTGGCAAGAAGTTTGGGTAAATTAGTCCAGCTGGAGCAAGGTGCTGACATGGCTACAACTGCTTCCCAGTGCCAAACGCTGCCCTGCTGCGGACATCAGAGCTCCAGAGGTGATGCCACACTCCCTTGGGCACGTCCACACGCCTCTATGCTGTGACACGCAGGTGTGTCTTCCACAGGAGAACAGAGGGATGCGGATTAAATGGGCAAGAACCTGCACAAGCGGTGCTTCCAGAAGGGAATAACAGAGAAACTTCAAGAAATTGCAAAATTCCTTGTATATAGGATGAAATAAATCGATTCCCAGCTGAGATTATGACCCGTGTTTTCCAAGTGCAAGAATGTCAGCTGAAGAGGAAGCACTAGGCAGGAGCGCAGCGCTGGCCTCTTCCTCCTCTTGAGAGTCAGAGACCCGACAGCCTGAACACAGATCCAGCCCATCAAACCCGGGCAGTAATAAACAACCTTTGCATGACCCATGCTGATTCAGCAGATGCCAAAAGCAATGATTTTACACAGAATTCCAAGGCTGATTGCAGAAAGTAGAGGTCCAGGCTGCAAACAGGGGCTCTAAGGTTTTTTCATGTCCAAGGCTCAAACTCGTTAGCTGTACTTCTTGTCACTGCAATTACTCCCACTGAATAATAATGTCACCATCGTAGATTCACTAAGGTTGGAAAAGATCTTTATGATCATGGAGTACAGCTCAGTCAGTATTGCACAGCAAAGGCCAGCGAAGTTTTAATATTAAACACCTGCAAAATGTGTTGTCTGCTTAGACAGAGCACTCTGTATTTCAGAGAGATCCCCTCAGAGATGTTAAGCAAACCTGTGATTTCACAGGGCAAAAGCCATGCTGCCTAACAAAGCTGCACCCGTGAACAACTTTCCAGTCATTAAAATAACACCAAAATACCTAAACACAAGTCATAGAGCAAGACTGGGTTCACGGTGTGTTGGGAATCAACGCTCTCAGGCTTATGGTGGGATTCCTGGGGGGTCCTGCATAGGGCCAGGAGTTGAACACCATGATCCTGATTTGGGTCCCTCCAAACTCAGCATATTCTATGATTCTGTGTCTGGAAAGAGCCTGTATTAATTCACTAAGTCTCACATCCCGTACAGAAGATTTAAAGGCATGGAATTTGCTGGAATCCTTGTTGGACTGTTCATGAGCAAAAGGTTTATGAGGAATAACGGGATAAAGAGAAAAGGACCCTAAGACAGAACAAAACTGCCGGGCAGCTGAATGTGTGCTCAGGGCTGGAAAGGGAGAGAACCACCCTGGGGAAGGATGCCAGCTCTCCTGCTGCACAAATTGCTTTCTAAGCTGCACAAGCAGCCCACTCCCCCGTGCATCCTGCTGCACCAGACTCACTGTTGGGATGGAACATCTCGCACGTGAACCTCATCTTCGGAGGACTCAGCGGGTAGTCGAGCGGAAAACTCAGGATAGCAGGGAAAACCCCATACTCGAAGCAGGTGTCTTCAGGACCCCTAGAAACAGATAAAATGTTATCCACCAAAGTTTTAAACAGCTCTTCCACCCAAATTCTTGTCTAGTGAGACGTGTGAGGCATGGGTTATATCATCTGCTCCAGGAAACAAAGAGTTAAGGTGCTCTTACCCCACACCTCATAAACTTACATCCAAATATGAGGCTTGGGAGGCAAGGGGGAAATCAAAGCTTGCACACTAAATTACTAGGAAGGTCACAACACTGTTTAATTAGCAGGGTGTGTCTGGATATAATTGGAGTATCTGGCTCCAAGGCATGTTCCAGGATTTGAGTGTCTGCACGTCAAGCGAAAGCAGAGGCAGGTGTGGGACTCCTGTGCCTTTGAAGATACTGTTATGCTCTACAAGACAGAGATGTCAAATGCTGGAGCTCAAAATTAATTTATAAACCCCACAGAGATCCCAACTGCCAGCATCTAGCACAACCACACAAACACTTATCACTGTCTGATGCAGAAAACACAGCAAAGGTTTGTAAAAATAAAAACACAGCTCAGAGACCATAATTGTCAGAGCAGATGCAGGACAACAATGTGTCTTTGCAGACTTCAGGTACTGAGTTTGCCCTCGCTCAAGTGCAGGTGGAGAACAAATGGCTTCATCAGGGTTCTTGTAGAAACATTTCCTTATTGTGTTCAGAATCTAGTTCAAAGTGCAATCGAGTTGAGAACATAAAGACAACTATTTTACCCTGCCTACATAAAACACTTGTAGAAAGTGAGCAAAAAACCAAGTTTATTAGCCATGATTTATTCCAACTTGATGAACCATCTGGAAGTTGTAACACAAACATGATTTCCCTTGATTGGAAAGATGACGAAAAAAGCTTCAGCGCTGAAAATCGTAGCCAAGGAAACCTCATGTATTTAGAAAAAAGCCCTTCAAACAAAGGTTCCACTGTCTGGGAAATAAGGGTTAGGAATACATTCGTGCCTCCTCCTCCCAACTCACATTCTCTATGCCAGAAAGAACATTAAAGTTGGAGAGCAGCAAATCCTAAAGCCCTAAAAGACTCACTCTCTCAAACTTTGGGATTCAAAAGACTTGGCTGGTAGATAAACACAAGAACTATGTGATTTAAACATGCATATTGACACTGGCAGGTAAGGTAAGAGAAATGCATCAACATCCTGCAAGAATGAAAGCTAAACCATCTCAACCACTTTGTTTCCTTTCTGGCCTTTTCCCTAAATTTAGTCAGGATTCAATTCACATCTGAGAGCAAACTGAATGCATTTTTTCATGACCATTTTAATTCCAGCTGCATTTTAAAGGCTTATTGTTGAACTTCTGAGAGTATGTACATACAGGCATTGAAAAGCTGGTGGGTGTCTATGTTCTGTTTTGAGAGCAAACCCACAGCCTTAAGGGCTCTTCTGTCAAATACACTCAACCCAACACACTCCATTTTAGGCCCTGTATTATGTGAGCAAAATGCTTTTGTTTTAGCCACTCAGCGCTGCCAGGATCAACTTCAAAGAAATTATTAAAGTTAATCCAAGACAGCATTTGCAACTGCAAAACACTCTTGACAGCATCACTCTTAGCTCACAAAGGACATTGGCAGCGCCAGGGAGGTAAGAGCATGGCAGCTTCTGCCATCACCCCCCTGCTCTGCAGTGATTCCAAAGCTGACAAAGCATGAAAATGAGAAGCTCTGAGCTCCAGGAGCCGGCTGTTACTCCCGCAAGGGGCAGAGAAGAGCGGTGGGTATCTGCCAAACAGGAGAGAGAAGTACCTTCAGGAGGACAGCTAATGGGAGTTGTTTAGTTTGGAGAAAAGGCTCCTCAGAGGGGGCCTTCTCCTACAACTCCCTGACAGGAGGGTGCAGCCAGGGGGGGTCAGGCTCTGCTCCCAGAGAACAAGAGACAGGTCAAGAGGAAACAAGTTGCAACAGGGGAGGCTTAGGTTGGAAAAATTTCTTCCCTGAAAGAGTTGTTCGGCCTTGGCACAGGCTGCCCAGGGCAGTGGTGGAGTCACCATCCCTGAAAGCATTCAAGTAACACGTGAATGTGGCACTTGGGGACACGGTTTAGTGGTGGATTTGTCAGTGCTTGGCAAAGGGTTGGATTTCATGGTCTCGGAGGTCTTTTCCAACCTTAATGATTCTGTGATTCTAATTCTAAAATCACAGCTTCACATGTCTTTGCAAACGGCTTATTTCTAAAAAGATGCTGGAAAAACACCAAACCCCACAATCATCAGATGCCCAAAAGGGGAATGGAAACAAAAGTCATAAGCCTAATTATAGCTCTAATTACCTTTCTAAACAGCTTTGTGATACATTGACTTCCATTTATACTGTTTCGTTTTCAAGCAATCTTTGGGCTAATAAAGTTCTTAACCATCGTGTGCTTCTGTGTCTTTTGGGGATAAACTTTAATAGCAACATGCCAACCAAAGAGGGCAAAACTTGGCCTTGAAACGTTAAATCCATGAACACAACACAGCCTGAAGGACCTCACGCAGCGCTAGGGAATTGAGCAACGTAAGTAAGGCAAACTCTCCTGAAATGATGTTGCAAAGATCTGGCTTTCAACAATACTCCCCCACCTCCAGTCTCCAGAAAAGTTTTCACGTGGTATTTTCAGTTCTGTGCCCATTACACTCACTTTGGGAGTGTAAGATCTGTTCTCTCCTTCAGAGATGTCAATACAGCCCTAACATTTATATGTTTCACATTCCTCCAGCATTGCTGATGCGGCCAAGAAGACTAGAGATACAAATTATTATTTCCATTATTTTAAAATGCATTACTTTATCTCCAAGCCAAGCTCTTACATCAATCTGTGTAACATTACCCAGCCTACGTTTGAACTGATAAATGAGAGATGTCTTTTCTCTCTTAGGTCTCTTTTTTTTTTAAAGTTATGTGCCATTATATGTGCTCTAGCTTTATATAAATTGGGTGAAGGAAAAAAAGTATTCTGTTCTTTTCACAATTATGTTACCTCCTGCACTTCCTCTGTCTAAAAATTTGAAGGCAGCTTTACTCTCATTTTCTGATCTGCACACCTCATTCCCTGAATCTCACACGGCACATTTGAGATTACAAAACACTGGAGAAGATCACCACAGACAAATACAAACAAGTCATGTAACCTGCTTTCCAAAGGTATTGCAAACACTGCTACTAACAGGGTTTGTAAAGAGACGAAAGTAACCAAATGTGTTTAGGGTAAACATGTTTCTATTGTATCACAGCCTCCAAATTGAGCAGATCTTAAAATATAACTTTATTATGACACACACACAATATAGAAACCAAAATTAAAGCACCTCCGCCTCTCATTTTACGCTGACAAAGACCTGAAGCTCAACACTCAGCACTTTAAAGAGCTTTCAAGTCTGCAAGCAGCTCCTCTGTTCTTTAAGGATGTGATGGGAAACATCAGAAAAGGTATTTTCTAGGCAATCCAGAAATACTTCTGAGTGTCCCTGAGGAAACCTCTACTCAGCCACACCACCTCTGCTGTGAGGAAGTACCAACAAGCAGGAATTTCCTTCCATATTCCACGAAGTGCATTAAACCCTCTGGGACTTCCACGCTCCCAGCGATCACAGCTGTCTGACCTGAAATCTGGCCCATCACTAAGCACATGTGCTGACTATGCCTCTCACAGAAAGCATAAGACCCTGCAGCCAAAACCTCCGGTGTCAGGCAACAAAACAACCTACTTCCATGCTAAGTGTTTATTTTCAGGGGACTGAGCTACCAGGAAGCACAACCTGTTATGCCAGGAGAAATCGCTGCGCATAAGCCGAGGCATTTGCCAACTCCTGCCATCAATGAGCAAACACAAGCAGTGCTAATCCAAACCTCCACTCACCGAGGTCTAAAATAACTCGGAGGCTCTCGCTTGCCGCGCAGCAGGATCACCCACACAGCCGGCTTGTGCGGAACAGGGAACTCGCTACAGCTCGCCGTGCTTTTGTGTTGGTTGCATGCCTGAGCCCAAGAGACAGAAATCTTGTTTTTCATCCCTAGACGACGCATTCCAAGCAAACCGAGCTAGGAAAACTCTGCCACCCACGCCAGCTGAGAATCTCACCAGTCAGCACTGGTGGTTGCAGGGAGAACCTGCCCAGATCGCAGCGGGCACGGAGCGAGGGGGGCCACAGCCACTGCCTGCTGCCCCCAGAGTCCCCGGGGACAACCCAGCCCTGGCTGAAGGAAAGGAAATCACCAGTTCTTACCAAAAGCATCCTGAAATACAGAGCCAGGATCTACCCTAACAACAGACCACCAGCTTCAAGATGGACTTAGTGGTCTGGAGCTTCTTCATGTTTTAATTGCGCAGTATTTGCATAAATTGTCAGATGTGAGTGACAAACGTCTTTTTTCCTCGTCCCTACCATTTTAGAACTTCATTTTGTAAAAATCACCAGTTATTCCATGTACTCCAAGTTCCCAAAGAAGGTACAGCACGAATAAAAGTACAAGCAAAAGAGAAGACAACCTGTAAGACGCTGGGCAAAAAGATTTTGTCTCTTCGTGACAAATTTTGCTACCAACAACCACACCCATCAGCTGGGGAGCGGAAGAGAGAGAACACAGCTTTTTAAAGGAGTCTTCATCACCCCCAAAACACAGCAGGTCACAGTCAGAGCTTTTCACCAACAGAGGAGTGAATCTCTTTCTACACGAAACCACTGCATCCAACTCTTGACAACACCAACCGATTCATGAAGTGTAAAGAACTTCAAAAGAATTTTTACTTAAATTTCAATATTTTTTCTGATCAAAACCTTTCAATTTTTCTAGAAAAAAAAGCGAACAGTAAGCAAACTAATTTTAGACATTGATTTTTTTTTTTCTCCTGTCACTAATCATCTGTGTATTTTGCTCCACTTAAAACCTGTCCTGCATTTGCAGTTAGGGAACGTTCCAACAGGTCTGTGTGATCTACAAGCAACTGTTTGTTTCCTACAGCGTTTGTAAATGTAACATATATCCTAGGGAGCCCAAGTGAGGATTCCTGACAGATCTGCAAGCTTATTATTATGACACCCATACAAAAAGTTATCATAACGAGTTGTACACACCACCAGTGCTGCCTCTGTCACCCTGTTTAAAGTCCAAATGTAACTCCCTGTTTGGGTCAGAGGAGTTTCCAGCCCCAGGCAGGCCAATGCTGATGTCACACAGAACTGATGGCACTTTTTCACATTCTTGCTCTCCTAGAAGCTCATCACAGCAACTGCTGATTTCAGCCACCAAACAGTATTAACTCACATGATCAGGGCTTCCCATTCGAAGAAGTTCTCTTCGTTCATGGGACCTGTGAATTAAAAGAGAACAATGCTCAGTGCTACCTGAACGCGAGGCTACAGCTCCAGAGTGCACAAACCCTGCTCGGCTCCTCACCTGCCACAATCCCTTCTGGTGGGTTCAGGGTCAGCTCTGCAAAAACAGAAACACAAGGAAGATTGAGGTGACCTGCAAGCCCAAGCGTTTCAGGGGGTGTTTGAGTGGCCATGGCTTAGCATAGGGGCCCCACCACCATTGCTTAAAGCAGGACAGCGTTCTAGACAAAATTATTTGGCACTTTGGGGTTTTTCAGGCTCCTAGAACTCGCCTTGGAGTCACAGAATTGTTTAAGTTGGAAAAGACCTCTAGGATCATCGAGTCCCCCCATCTTCACAGAGGCAATAATTTAAACCTGAGAAGGAAGACAAAAACTCTTTTCACAAAGCCTGGGAAACACTCTTCTCTTGCACTTCTGTGGTATCTGCTGGATACCATAGCAGCCTGAAGTTTGTATTCCCGTAACCTCTCTGCACCCATTCAGGCTTGATGCACCTCAGTGCAAAACCCGGAACAACACAAAAACAGGAGAAGCAGACACACGAGAGATTTGACAAGCAGCTCTGTTCCCCAAATTCGATCCAACTCCTCCTGCGTGGCCTGGAAAATGTGAGTTAAAAAAAAAAAAAAAA
>VXAZ01003911.1:26992-44435 GCA_013399875.1 Gymnorhina tibicen
CTCGTCCCACGTCCGCTCTGGCAGAGCCCCGTCCGGGGCCGTGGGGTCGCGGGGCCCGGTGCCGGCGGGGCCCGAGGCCGCGGGTTCGGCTGCCGGGGGAGGGGCAGAGGGGGGCGAGGGGCGGGACCTGCGCGCCCCCCACGCGTGACCCATTCACACAAACAACGCGAGGCCGCGCCCTGATAGGCGGAGGCGGTTGTCAATCAGACGGGGTTCACGAGGGGGCGGAGGGCGTGGCCGGCGGTGCCTGCGCTCTGATAGGCTGAGGGGTGTGTCTGTCACAGCCGTTAGAGGAGCGGGGCGGGGCTGTTGCGTGAATGGCGGTCGTATTGGTCACCGTGGTAACCGAGGGCGGGAGCATGGCTGCTTCCTACACGCGCAGTGCTGATAGGTTAAAAGCACTGTCAATCAACGCGGCAGGCAGCGGAGGGGCGGGAGCGAGATCACAGTTGCTTTCTGATAGGTCACTTCAGCTGTCAATCGATGACAACGCCCGGCGAGCGCCTCTCCTATTGGCTGTCGCCGCTCCTCGCAGCCGCTGCCGGGCAGGTGGCGGAAGCGGAAGTGGCCGGTGCAGCCGCGGCGGGAGGGATGAATCCGGCTCCGGGGCGGCGGCGGCGGCGGCTCCCGGCCATGCCGGTGCTGCTCTTGCTGTTCCTGTTTCTGGTCCTGCCCTTCCTGATCCTGGAAGCTGCAGGTGTGTGGGGCGGCGGCGTCCCTGGGCGGAAACCGGGCGGCGTTATGGCGGGGAGCGGAACGGCGACAGTCCCCGGGGGAGCGTGACGGGAGAATGGGACCAGCGGCCTGGGGCACGGGGAACTGCCCGGTGCTCGCTGAGAGACCCCCTGAGCCCCCAGAGAACCCTCTGAGCGCTTCCCGGGGCTTCCATGCTCAGGGGGTCGGTGCGGCCCGGTGGGACCGGGATTTCGTGTCCCGCTGTCCCGATCCCCCTGTGCGACCGGGCCTTCCGTGCGATTCGGGAGCCGCTTCAGCCCGGGGGGGCGAGCGCGTGCCGGAGGCACCGTCGGATTTATGTCCCTGAGGTGGGAACGGTTCTGGCACTAGGAGCGGAGCTGGAAGGGGCGCGGGGATGGGGCTGTGCTGATCCTGACGGCCCGGGGCACGGGGCTGTCCCAAAAAAGAACCAGAGCGCGTATTCCAAGGAAAACGGCGGGAGGAGCGTGGGGAATACGCCCAAGTGGAGGACCCCCGGGGAGGCAAAGGGCGGTAGGGTGTTTGGTGGGCGAAGTAGAGAGGAGCAGGGCCCGAACCTCTCCCTCCGCGCTTCCCAGGCGCCAAGGATCCCATCATCCTGCTCCGGGAGGGCCACGCGTCCCACCACAAGGAATCCCAGCGCTTCTGCTACACCAATACGCGCGTCCCGCGATGGCACGACATCTGGACGAGGACACAGGTGAGAGGAGGAGCAGGAGGAGGAGGAGGCGGCAGCAGACCCTCCCTGCTCCAGCCCCTCCATCCATTCCCCCCTCGCTTCCCGGCAGATCCGCGTCACCAGCAGCCGGATGATCCGCGTCACCCAGGTGGACAGCGAGGAGGAGCTGGAGAAGTTCAGCGTGTGGAACGTGGTGTTCTCCTTCCTGCGGGGGAAGCTCAACGACACCAGCATCGACGTGGATCTCTACAGCAACAAAACCTGCCTCAAGGTCGAGCTGCTGGAGCCCGGCACCACCTACTCCGTCGTCCTCTTCCGACGTACGTCCCCTCTCTGGTGGGGGAGAGGGGGCCTGGGGCCGACCGGGGGATGACGGGACTTGGCAGCTCATGATCCAAGGAGCAGCAAGGCTGTTCCTTCCTCAGGAAAGGGATTGGGTCTGCGGAAGGAAACGTAGGGGAGTTTGGGGCACTCGGAGGTTCACCGGGGCACTGCCCCGTCCCTGTCCTTGTGACCGTGTGGCAGGTGGGAGCTTCCCACCGTGCCCCTCTCCACTGGGATTTGCTCTCTTTCCAGGCTTTGATCCTAAGCTGTTCCTTGTTTTCTTCCTGGGCCTGCTGTTGTTTTTCTGTGGGGACACGCTGAGCAGGTGAGGGCCCTCCTTTCCCCGGGGGCTGGGCCGGGTGGGCACCCCCGGGTGGGGGTGTTTGTGCACGGGTACCCGTGAAACACCCGGTGTGATCATTGCAGGAGCCAAATCTTCTACTACTCAGCTGGCATCAGCGTTGGTTTGTTGGCCTCGCTGCTCGTCCTCGTCTACATGATGTCCAAGGTCATGCCCAAGGTAGGTGCCCCCTCCTGGGGGGGGTCAGCGGCCTCGTAGCCCTTTCCATACCTGCACTGATGTAGCGCTGGGATGGGATGGGCTGGGCTTGGCACAGAGCAGCTCAGCACCTGGGGGGGGTGTACCCACGGCTGCCCCACCGCCTGCCTGCAACCCCTCCCTTGCCCTCCCCCAGAAAAGCCCTGTGTACTTCCTGCTGGTCGGAGGTTGGTCCTTCTCCCTGTACCTGCTCCAGCTGATCTTCAAGAACCTGCGGGAGATCTGCAAGTCCTACTGGCAGTACCTGTTAGGTCGGTGAGAGCTCTGGGACTCGCCGGTTCAGCGTCTCCTAACGGAGCCGGGACGTGCCGGAGAGCGACGCTGAGGCTCCCTGTCCCTGCCGGCGCTCCAAGGGGGTGGTGTCGGGTTCACCCTCATCCTCACGGAGCCCCCGATTTCTGCCCCGTCCCTGGTGCCGTCCCACAGGTTACCTGCTGCTCGTGGGCTTGCTGAGCTTCGCCGTGTGCTACAGGTACGGCCCCTTGGAGAACGAGCGCAGCATCAACCTCCTCTCCTGGGCCCTGCAGCTGCTGGGGCTGCTGATGATGTACTCGGGCATCCAGATCCATCCCATCGCCCTGGCCCTGGTGCTCGTCGCCATCTGCACCAAGAACCTGGACTACCCCTTGCAATGGGCCTTCGCTGCCTACCGGTGAGGCCTGTGGAATTCCAGCCGCTCACGGCTCCCAGCTGGGTGGGGATGAGCTGCTGGGTGGAGCCTGTGTCACAGAACAGGGGTGTTTGCACTGGGGCGTGGGACTGGGCTGGGTAACTGTGCCCTTTTTTCCCCTGGGACTGGTGCAGGAGAGGGAGCGAGGAGCAGGGGCTGGAGGGGGCTGTTCCACTTGCCCCGGGAGCTGGTCCTGTCCTGGGAGCTTGGGCTGCCCCAGGGGTTCCTGCCCCAGGGGCTGGTCCTGCCCCAGGAGCTGGTNTCCCAGGGGTTCCTGCCCCAGGAACTGGTCCTGCACCAGATTTCCTGCCCCAGGAGCTGGTCCTGCCCCAGGGATTCATGTCCCAGGAGCTGGTCCTGCACCAGATTTCCTGCCCTGGGAGCTAGTCCTGCCTCAGATGCTGGTCTTGCCTTAGAGTTCCTGCTCCAGGGATCCTGCCCTGGAGGGTGGTCCTGCCCCAGGGGTTCTGTCCTGAGAGTTCTTGCCCCGAGGGTCCTGCCCTGGGATCCTGCCCTGGGAACTGGTCCCACCCCGGAGGTCCCACCCCATCCAGGCAGGCAGTAACTGGTGTTTCCCCCCTGGCAGGAGGGTGCAGAGTTCCAAGCTGAGCCCGACCCCCCCTCGGCTGCTGACAGAGGAGGAATATCGGCTCCAGGGCGAGGTGGAGACCCGCAAGGCCCTGGCGGAGCTGCGGAGCTTCTGCCAGAGCCCCCAGTTCTCCGCCTGGAGCACGGTGTCCCGCATCCAGTCTCCCAAAAGGTAACACCCCTGCCAGCGAGCTCGGGGTGGCCACCCCGTGTCCCTCTGTGCTGTCACCTCTGTCCTTAGAGCAGAGACACAGATCCGGGCCGTGTGGGAGCGCAGAGTGCCGGGGGGAAGGGACGGATAACGCCCGGTCCCGGCACCAGAACGCTTCACCCACGTGTGTCAGGGCGTTTCCAGAGGCACTGGACACACCTGGCCAACGTGCTGCTCCCTGGGCTTCTCCAGGTTTGCTGACTTTGTGGGTGGTGCTTCGCACGTCACCCCCAACGAGGTGTCTGTCCACGAGCGGGAGTTCGGCCTGGAAAGTCTCTTCATTGACGAGCAGCTCTTCGAGGAGGATGATGATGATGATGATGATGATGAGGACAGTGCCAGTGACTCCTTTGCTGGGAATCACAGGAGTGATTCCCTGCCCCACAACCATCTGGATGTCCAGTGAGGTCAGCTGCCCTGGGGCCAAAGAGCAGAACCACTGCTGGAGTGCTCCAGGCATGGATGGGGATGGACCTTAGGGGGATGGACCCCCTCTGACAGGGAGAAAAGGGGGTCTGACCCCCTCCTCTTTCCCTGCAGCTCCTGCCTGAGGTGTGAACGCTGTTGTCAGCACAGCCCTGGGTGTTGGGGGGGGTGGGACAGGCTGGGGGTCACCCGGTCCTGGATGCAGACTGGACCCACCCCAATTTTGCAGTGGGTGTCTGTGAGCTCCCAGGGTGGGACCCCCCGGGGCAGGGACCCCCTCGCAAGCCTGGGTGCTCCATCCCTCAGTGCCCCAGCTGTGGGCTGCAGACGGGAGGACCCCGCCCCTCGCTGGGCCCTGGGGTGGGGACAGAGCTTCCCCTCCATCTCCCGTGCAGGTGCCCGAGGGTGACACACACGAGGAACTTTGGACGTGTCCCGCCTGCTACCTGCGTGCTCAGCACCTGCCTGGAGCCGTGGGGAGGGAGCTGCCGGTGCCCTGCCCCTCCTCCTGCTGTTACAAATATGTCAGAGGGCTCCAGCTGGTCGGGCCACACCTCTGCCTTGGCTTCAGTCCCGCGTGGATACCAAAAACTCCGGCGCCTCCCGGATGGAGCCGTGGAGCCTCGGGATCTGCTGGCTGCCCCAGGATGTGGTGTTGGGCTAGAGGCCGTGCTCAGCCCCCTTCTCCCCGTGCCAGAGCTGAGGACGAGCGTGGATGTGCTTCCTCCCTGCCTCGCTGCCCTTCTGCCGCTGTTACTCCTCTCCCAGTGGGTGCGGGCAGGGGCTGAGGGTGACCCCGCCGGCGTTGGGTTCCCAGTGCTGGCTGGGGAGCTCTGCCAAAGCACAAAACTGGGGAGGGGGACGCCCCAATCTATGCAACTTCCTAAGCAATAACGCTGCCCTCACCCCTCCTCGCAGTGTCTCAGCTGCCCCGGGGACCCCCAGCACCCCCAGCCCCTACCTCACCCGTGCCACTGCTGGAGCTTCTGCCGTCAGTTTGTCCCGGTCCCAGGTCTGTCCCTGTCCCAGGTTTGCTCCCCAGCCCTCGCTGCGCTTTCCTCCGTGCTCAGGTGCGAGCAGCCTCTGTTAACGCGTCCCCCCCCCACCCTCAGCGTGGTGAACGACTGATTATATTTTTAATAAAGACGTATTTTTTAGGTCCTGAGCCTCATTTGTTCGTCCCGCTGTGACCTCGGGGCTCGTCCGCCTGCGGGAGGTCGTTCTGCTGGGGATGGTGTGCGGGGGACACAACAGCCCCTGGGTGACACGTTCCCTGTGGCAGGACCTACCGTGGCCTCAGGTTGGGCTGGGAGCAGGTGTCTTCCCTGGGGACAGGAGTCCTTCCCAGGAGCTTCCCGGGAGCCAGGTGTCCTCCCTGGGGACCGGCATCCTCGTCCGAGCAGCCCTGGGCATTCCCGGTTCTCCAGCCCTGTGCCTTGCCCCTGTTTCCCGCAGCCCAGGAGAGGAAGCTCCCTTTGTTTGCTCGGCTCCAGGATTTTCCCGGCTTGTTCCTGCTCTGAGCTGCCAGGTGGGGAAGGGAAGCAGCGGCGGAGCTGGGACCGCGGGCGGGGGTTGCAGCCGGCGGCGCTCTTGGGGCTAATCCCCACTGGCTGCTCCTTCGTGCCTCAGTTTCCCCATCTGGGAGCTCTGGGGGAGGGCCCTGCGGCCCCCCCCGCCCCTCCGTGGGCCGGACGGGGCCAGCACCGGGCGGTGGGCTGGGCTGAGCCCCGCCGGTTCCGGGGCAGCTCCAGCTGAAACCACTCCAGCAGCTGCTGCTCTGGGACCAGGAGGTGAGTCGGGGATGGGAGGGGGGTCGGGGACCCCTCTGCTGCCAGACAGCGCCTGAAATGCCCGAGCCCCTCAACCCTCAGCTGGATGGGGGTACCCTGTCCCCATAACCCTCATCCTAGGGCACCTGCACCCCCACGGGTGTCACTGGGAACACCGGGGCGAGCCCAGCGCTGCCCTGGAGCTGTGGGGGGCTCTTGCTCTGGCTCCCACCCATGGCTGCTGACCCAGCAGCACGGGGGGGCCCCGGACCCTCGGGAGGCTCTGCCATCTCTAGAGGCTGCTGAAGCCACCTCCATCACCACATTTGCCCCATCCTTCCCCACCTTCTCCTCACTGGTGAACTTTCCCCGGGCACCGATAAGTGGGGCTGGGTTTACAGCCCTGCGCCCCAGCTGTAAAGTGGGGCTGAAGGTCACCCCGGGGAACGTGACCGTGCTGTCACACACGGGTGAGGGATGGGGGACCGCGGGGTGAAGCAGCACACGGGTTCCCGGGGATGACCTGTTGGGGGGCCTGGCTCCCCTCCCAGCCCCGGCTTCCCCCCGCCAGGAAGGAGGGAGGAAGCGGAGGCTGAATTAATCTCTGCCCCAAGAATAGGAGCCAGGTGTCCGCATTTCCTGGCCGGGCCCCCGCTTCTCCCCAGCGTCCGGCTGCCCCCAGCCCCACCACGGGGTCCCGGGATACCCCGGGAAGGTGCTCCCTGTACCTCCGTGGGTGTGTGGCCGCCTTGTCCCCCGTCCCCGGGGTTGGGGGGAGCAGCCACGATCCCAGAGACTGCCTAGGATTGGGGAGGGGGGGGGTGTTTTGGGGAAGGGGCTGCGTGTCCGTGGCTGCAGCCCCCCCGTGCCGTATCCCAGCTGCCCCGGAGCTGCCCGGCCATGGAAGGCACCACGCCGCTGCTGGACGCCGAGGCCGTCGGGGACCTGGTGCTGCTGGACCCGCTGACCGAGGAGGGGCTGGTCCAGACCCTGCAGGAGCGATTCCGCCGCCACGACATCTACGTGGGCAGGGGGATGGGGTCTGGGGGGCACAACAGGGGCTGCTGGGGTGCCAGTGGGATATGGGGTCTGAGATGGGGAATGGGAGGGCTGCAGGGTCTGGGATGGGGAACGGGATATGGGGTCTGGGTTGGGAAGAGGGATATGGGGTTTGAGATGGGGATTGGGATGGCTGCAGGGTCTGGGATGCGAATGGGATATGGGGTCTGGGATGAGAATAGGGAGTCGGGGTCTGAGATGGGGATTGGGAGGGCTGCAGGGTCTAGGATGGGGAACGGGATATGGGGTCTGGGTTGGGAAGAGGGATATGGGGTTTGAGATGGGGATTGGGATGGCTGCAGGGTCTAAGATGGGGAGTGGGATATGGGGAAAAGGAGCCTGGATTGGGGAAAAGGATCTGGAGAGAGGGAGAACTGCAGAGTGTGGGGTGGGGAGCAGGATATGGGGTCTGGGATTGGGAGTGGGAGAACTTTGGAGTCCAGAGTGGGAACAGGGTATGGGGCCTGGGATGCGAAGTGGGAGGACACATGGGGTCTAGGATGAGGAGCGAGGTGTGGGGTCTGGGATGGGGAGAAGGATCTGGGAAGCAGGAGGGCTGCAAGGTCTGGGATGGGGAGCAGAATAGAGGGTCCTGGGATGGGGAGTGGAAGGGCTGCATGTCCTGGGATGGGGAGCACCAGGAGCTGGGCTGGGTCCTCCCAGCCCCTCATCCCTGCTATCCCGCAGACGTACATTGGGAACGTGGTGATCTCGGTGAACCCGTACCGGTCCCTGCCCATCTACACCCCGGAGAAGGTGGAAGAGTATCGCAACTGCAGCTTCTTCGCGGTGAAGCCCCACATGTGAGCACGGGGAACTGGGGGTGCCCTTGGTTCCCTGGATCCCCCTAAAAGCTTCACCCGAGGGCAATCCCAAAGCGTCGGGGTCCAAGGGAATCCACTTGGGGCAACGCCACAGCCACAACAGGGGGGTCTTGGCGTTTCCTGAAGCCCCCAGATGGCTCCAGCCCCTTCCAACCCCTCTCGCCCCCAGCTATGCCATCGCTGACGATGCCTATCGCTCGCTGCGGGACCGGGACAGGGACCAGTGCATCCTCATCACCGGCGAGAGCGGCGCTGGCAAGACAGGTACAGCCAGGGCTGCAAGGGGGGCTCAGGGCGCTGTGAGGGGCTGGTGGGGCGAGGGGCAGGGCCCCAGGACCCACGGCCCCACACCGATGACCCCTGGCCCCTCGCACACAGAGGCCAGCAAGCTGGTGATGTCCTACGTGGCGGCCGTGAGCAGCAAAGGGGAGGAGGTGAACAAGGTGAAGGAGCAGCTCCTGCAGTCCAACCCCGTGCTGGAGGGTGAGCACCCCACATCCTGAGCCCCACCTCCCGCACCCCAGCCCTGCCAGGGCTCGGCACGGCCCCCCTGGACCGCACCGTAACCCCCGTCCTGCCCCCGCAGCCTTTGGAAACGCCAAGACTGTCCGTAACGACAACTCCTCCCGATTCGTGAGTGACCTGGGGACAGGGGTTGGACCCTGCCGGGGCCATGTGGGTCCTGATGGGGCTGGGAGCACAGAGGGGATGGGGATGTGGGGAGTGGAGCTGCCACTCCCAGAGGGACCCCCTTCCCTGAGCCAGCCCCCTCCCCCAGGGCAAGTACATGGACATCGAGTTCGACTTCAAGGGGGACCCCCTGGGAGGGGTCATCAGCAACTGTGAGTACCCACTACCCATCCCAGGGGTCCCACTCCACACCCCCCGGTGACAATGACCCCTCCCCGCAGACCTGCTGGAGAAATCCCGCATCGTCCGGCACGTGAAGGGCGAGAGGAACTTCCACATCTTCTACCAGCTCCTGGCTGGGGCTTCTCCGCAGCTGCTCCGTAGGTCCAGACCACGCAGTGTGGGTGATTTGGGGGTGGAACAGGAGCTGGGGGAGGTCGTGGCTGAGCTGTCACCTCCTCTCCCCTCAACCAGAGCGGCTGAAGCTCCGCCAGGACTGCGGGCACTACGGATACCTGAACCGGGAGAGCTCTAGCTTGCCCGGCGTGGACGATGCAGCCAACTTCCACGCCATGCAGGTACCCATGGGAAGACAGGACCCTTCCCCCAAACATCCTGGAGCCCACCCCATCCCCTGAGCTGTTGTGCCCATCCCCAGGATGCCATGAGGGTCATCGGCTTCTCGCCCGCCGAGGTGACGGAGCTGCTGGAGGTGACGGCCGTGGTGCTCAAACTGGGCAACGTCCAGCTGAGCGGCAGCTTCCAGGCCAGCGGGATGGAGGCCTGCAGCATCACCGAGCCCCGGGGTAGGGATGGGGATAGGGATGGGAATGGGGGGCGTGGGGACCCCCTCAGCCCCTCCTCGGCCCTGGCACCGCCGTGTCCCCACGCAGAGCTGCAGGAGATCTGCGAGCTCATCGGGCTGGACCCCAGCACGCTGGAGCGGGCGCTGTGCTCCCGCACGGTGAAGGCGCGGGATGAGACGGTGCTCACCACCCTCACCGTCCCCCAGGTGAGCAGGACCACCCCCGGCCGTGGGGCTGATGCCCGGCAGCCCCCCATGAGCCGGCACCAGCCCCTCTCCCTTCTCCCCAGGGCTACTACGGCCGGGACGCGCTGGCCAAGAACATCTACAGCCGCCTCTTCGACTGGCTGGTGAATCGCATCAACACCAGCATCCAGGTGAGCTCCAGGGGATCCTGGAGCCCCAGCAGGACCCGGGGCCCCCACCCCACACAGGGCTCAGCACCCCATTATCTCCTCAGGTGAAGTCGGGCGAGCAGAGGAAGGTGATGGGCGTCCTGGACATCTACGGCTTCGAGATCTTCCAGGTGAGTGAAGGACTCGTCCGGCCCCACCCAGGGGGTCGGGAACAGCAGGTGAGACACGGGGCAGGGCCGGGGGCTCGGCGAGCACCCGCCACACAAAACCCTTCTCCCGCAGGACAACGGCTTTGAGCAGTTCATCATCAACTACTGCAACGAGAAGCTGCAGCAGATCTTCATCCTGATGACGCTGAAGGAGGAACAGGAGGAATACGTCCGAGAGGTACCTCCAGCCCCTGCCAGAGCACGGCCCCAAGGAGCTTCGGCCCCCCTGGGATGGGGAAGTGCCGGAGACGGCTCCGCTGCACGTCCCTCCCTCGCCCCGCTCCCCACTGGGAGCAGATTCAATGGCAGGAAGGGATTCGGGATCCTTGTCCCCGTGGCCGGACGTCCGGTTCCTGCCCCACATCAGCTGGACGTGTCCATGGGGCGGGGTCTGGGTTATCTGTGTGTCTGACCCACATCTGCTCTCAGGGCATCCAGTGGACCCCGGTGGAGTTTTTCGACAACAGCATCATCTGCAACTTGATTGAGAACGTGAGTTGCCCGCCCAGTGCCGGGATCTTGGGGTTGCAGCTCCCCCCACAGCCCAAACTGGGATTCTCTGGGGCCGGTTTGGGGTGACACCATCCATCATGGCACAGAGCACCAGCGGGATCCTGGCCATGCTGGACGAGGAGTGCCTGCGGCCCGGCGTGGTCAACGAGGACACCTTCCTCAGCAAGCTCAACCAGCTCCTGGGCACGCACAAGCACTACGAGAGCAAGGAGACGCAGAACGCCCGGCGTGTCACCGACACCAGCCTGCCCCCGCGCTGCTTCCGCATCCACCACTATGCCGGCAAGGTCCGGCAGCGCCTGCTCCTCTTCCCAGTGTCACGCTCCTCTTCCCAGCACCCTGATCCTCTTCCCAGAACCCTGATCCTCTTCCCATCGCTGTGGTCCTCTTTCCAGAACCCCAATCCTCTTCCGAGCACCCCAGTCCTTTTCACAGCACCCTGGTTCTCTTCCCAGCACCCTGGTCCTCTTCACAATGCCCCAGTTCTCCTTCCAGCACCCTGGTCCTCTTCCCAGTGCCCTGGTCTTTTTCCCAGTACTATGGTTCTCTTACCAGTACCCCAGTCCTCTTCCCAGCACCTTGGTTCTTTTCCCATCACCCCAGATCTCTTTTCAGCACCCTGGTCCTCTTCCCTGCATCTCAGACCTTTTCCCATCACCCCAGTCCTTTTCTCAGCACCCCAGTTCTCTTCCCAGCATCCTGGTCCCCTTCCCAGCACCCCAGACCTTTTCCCAGTGCCCTGGTCCTCTTCCCAGTGCCTTGGTTCTCTTCCCAGCTTTTCCCTTTTCCCAGCTTTGCACAGGAGATGTGGGGCTGAACTGGGAACGGGCATGGAGACGCTGAACCCTGCCCCACTCCCTGCCCGGGCGCTGACCCCGCTGTCCCCCCAGGTGACCTACAACGTGGCGGGCTTCATCGAGAAGAACAACGACCTGCTCTTCCGCGACCTCTCGCAGGCCATGTGGGCGGCCCGGCACGCGCTGCTGCGCTCGCTCTTCCCCGAGGGAGACCCCCAGAAGGTCTCCCTCAAGCTGCCGCCCACCGCAGGCTTCCAGTTCAAGTCGTCCGTGGCGCTGCTGATGAAGAACCTCTACTCCAAGAACCCCAACTACATCAGGTACCGGCCCCGGCAGAGACCCCCGGGGGCGGCTCCGGCACCTGAGACCCCCTCCCCAAACCGCTGCTGCGCTCTGCAGGTGCATCAAACCCAACGACACCAAGTCAGCGATGGTGTTCACGCCGGAGCTGGTGCTGGCGCAGGTCCGGTACCTGGGGCTGATGGAGAACGTGCGGGTGCGGCGGGCGGGCTACGCCTTCCGCCAGCTCTACAGCCCCTTCCTGCAGCGCTACAAGATGCTCAACCCCCGCACGTGGCCCCGCTGGGACGGCGGTGACAGGTACGGGGGGCTGGCACGGCCGTGAGGGCCAGGGGGCTGCCGGGTGGGGGGGGTCTGACCGGCCTCGTCTCTGCCGCGGTGCAGGGAGGGGGCCGAGGTGCTGCTGGCGGGTCTGGCGTTCCCCGCCGAGGAGCTGGCGTTCGGCCACACCAAGATCTTCATCCGCTCGCCACGCACGGTGAGTCTGGGAACGGGGGAGTCCGGGGGGGATCCAAATTCGTCCTGGGAGTGATGCCACAGCCCCTGGAGGTGGCTCCGGATGGCCCAGCTGCTCGGTGACCCAGCGCTTGCCATGGTTGTCCCCCAGCTCTTCGACCTGGAGCAGCAGCGCCAGGAGCGCGTGGCCCAGCTCGCCACCCTCATCCAGAAGATGTTTCGGGGCTGGCGGTGCCGGACCCAGTACCAGCTGATGCGCAAGAGCCAGATCCTCATCTCCGCCTGGTTCCGGGGCCACACGGTGAGGACAGGGCGTGTCCTGGCCGCGCTTCCCCTGCCCATCCCTCACCCCCTGGCTCTCCGAGCCCCCCCAGCTCACCCCCTTCTCCCCCCGCAGCAAAAGAACCGCTACAAGCAGATGAAGCGGTCGGCACTGATCCTGCAGGCGTACGCGCGGGGCTGGAAGGTGAGGGCTGGGCACCCCAGGCCCACCAAGGGGACTGGCCTGGGGTGCGGGGAGCAGGGTGGGTGGGGACAGGGGCTCCATGTGCCCCACGGTGGGACCAGGGGCTCCGCGTGCCCCACGGTGGGACCAGATTCACCTTCATCTCCTCTCCCGGTCTTTCCTCCCTCTCTCCCGCCTCTCTCCTGCCTCTCCCTCTCGCTCCATGTCTGTGTTGGTGCCTCCCCCTCGGGCTCCCCGGGCTCTCACCCCCGCAGTCTCGCCGGCTCCTCCGGGAGCTGAAGTCCCAGCGCCGACGTCACGCGGCCGCCACCACCATCGCCGCTCACTGGAGAGGGTACCAGGTAACGGGGCTGCGCGCCCTCCGGCCACTTCTGTCCTGCTGTCCGTGCCGTTGTGTCCGGCTGTCTGTCTGTCTGCCCACCCCGCTCCTGCCCACCCTGTCGGGCTGGAGCCGCTGTCCTCTCCGCTGGGGCCAAATGGGGATGGGGCGATGTGGGGGAGGTGGGGGACGAGACACCTTTGTCCTTGGTGGGGCTGGTGGTGATGTCCGGTGTCCTCACCGCCGGCGCCGTCCCCGCAGGCACGCAGGACCTACAGGAAGTATTTCCGTGCCAGCGCCAGCACCTGCCTGGCCAACTTCATCTACCGGCGGCTGGTGAGCGGGGCTGGGGGAGAGGGGGCCACGGCGCCTTCCCAGCCCCCTGCCCTGGGGCTGGGCAGCTCTGCCCTCTCCTGACCCCCCGCCCGCGTTGTCACCCCCAGGTGCAGAAGTACCTGGTGGGGCTGGCGAAGAACCTCCCGCCGCTGTCGGTGACGGACCGGACCTGGCCCCCGGCACCGTACCGGTTCCTGCACGACGCCAACCAGGAGCTGAAGAACATCTTCTACCACTGGAAGGTGGGAGCAGGGGGACGCGGGGGGAATTCCTGTTGGGATCTTGGTGCGCCGGCTCACCCGAGGGCTCTTCGGCGGCGCCGAATTGCCCCCTCCCTCGGCAGTGCAAGAAGTACCGGGACCAGCTGCCGCCGGCGCGCCGGGCCCAGCTGCAGGCCAAGCTCTGCGCCAGCGAGCTCTTCAAGGACAAGAAGACCCTCTACCCCAAAAGGTGCCAGGGTGGGGGCTGGGGGTGCGGGGGAGCTCAGGGCAGCAGTGGCTGATGGCCTCGTCCCCAGCCTGCAGCAGCCCTTCCGCGGAGAGTACCTGGGGCTGAAGCAGAACCCCAAGTACCAGAAGCTCCACGCCGTGGCCAAGGACAAGCTGGTGATGGCCGACACCGTGAGCAAGGTGAACAGGGCCAACGGAAAGGTGAGCTCCTGCCTCGGCCCCGTGCCCCGGGCAGCGGGAGGGCACGTGGGGCCACAGTGACCCCCTGCTCGTGCTGAGCCCCTGCTCATACTGACCCTCTGTCCACACTGACCCCCTGTCCGTGCTGACCCCCTGTGCATGCTGACCCCCTGCCCACACTGACCCCCTGCGCACGCTGACCCCCTGCCCACGCTGACCCCCTGCCCACGCTGACCCCCACCCACAGACAGTCCCACGCCTGCTGCTCCTCACCACCGAGCACCTGGTCCTGGCTGACCCCAAGGCCGCCCAGCCCAAGACCGTGCTCAGCCTCAGCGACATCCGCGGCGTCTCAGTCACCCGCTTCTCCGACGGCTTCCTGGCCCTGCACCTCAAGGAGGTACCTGGGGAGGGGGGGCCCTGGGGGCTCAAGGGGGTCCCCAGCAGCGCTGACCGCCTGCTTGTCCCGCAGATCTCCACAGTGGGGGCCAAGGGTGACTTCCTGCTGGTCAGTGACCACCTCATCGAGCTGGTCACCCGCCTGCACCAGACCTTAGAGGCCACCACCGGGCAGGCGCTGCCCCTGCACATCACGGACAGGTGTGGGTGGGACTGTGGTGGACGTGGTTGTCGTGGGTGTGGTTATGGTGGGTGGAGTCTGAAGGGCCAGACTGCAATGGGTGGGGCAGGGTGGGGCTATGAGGGGCACAGGGGGTGNGAGCCTGAAAGGGTGGGGCACCCTGTGAGTGCCCTGACTGGCAGCCCCTGAGGAGCGGGCGTAACCAAGGCAGCTCACTGGCAATGAGGGGATGGGCCTGGGTGCGTCCCCTTCCCACCTCTCCATCCTGACCCCTCCCCATCCTGCCCCCTCCTCTCCATCCTCCCACCCCAGGTTCTCCACCCGCTTCCCGAAGGGCGACGTGTCCATCACCGTGGTGGAGTCACCCAAGGCCGGCACCAACGGCCCTGTCTGCAAGAAAAAGGGCAGCCACAAGATGGAGGTCCTGGTGCACTGAGGGGACCCCCACCCCTCACCAGGACCCCCACCCTCACCCTGGCACCCCGACCCCCCTTGTGTCGTCCCCCACCCCTGTGGGTGCTGGCAGTGCCCAGGCATCGCTCCAAACCCATTAAAAGGATGCTGAGGTGTCGGTACCGGGGCGGTGTCACAGTGGGTGACCCCGTTACAGGCGGGGTGGGACCCCAGGACGCAGCGCCCAAGCAGGGGGGCACAGCCCAGCCCAGTGGTGAAGCCCCCCCATCCCAGGCTCCTGCTTTTCCTGGCGCCTGATTGCAGCCAGCGCTCGGCCTGTGGTGACTGGAAAGGCCCCAAATTGCTGCCACTTTTCCCGTCGAGCGGCTCACTGCTCACGCTGCTGCAGAGACAATTTCTTGGCGGCCGTGGGTGGCTGCATGTGAGGTCCCTGGCACCCTCCTGCCTGCGCTGGACGTCCTTGTCCCCCTGCCCAGGGTGCCCCACCCTGCTGCTGGAGCTGCATTTGGGGACCAGGGACACAGAGAATAGGACAGAGGGAAGTCACTGCACAGCCCCAGTGACTGCTGCAGCCCAGGACCCGCGGGACCTCCATCAGTCCTGCACCCCCCAGGTGCCTCAGGACCCCCACCAGTCCTGTAGCCCCCAGAACCCTCAGGACCCTCATCAGTCCTGCAGTGGCCAGGACTCTCGAGACCCTCATCAGTCCTGCAGGGGCCAGGACTCTCTGGACCCCCACCAGTCCTGCGACCTTCAAGATCTGTGGGACCCCTGCCAGTCCTCCAGCCCCCAGAACTCTCAGGACCCCCACCAGTCCTTCAGCCCCCAGGATCCATAGGACCCCTGCCAGTCCTGCAGCCCCCAGGACCCCACAGCTCCCACGGCAGGGTGTCCCCCCCTTTGCTGCCTTTTTCCTCCTGCACTCATCAAGCTCATGGAGAGGGTTTTTATCCTGTCCCCACACATCACCCGCGTTACCTTCGGGAGCTGCCAACTCCCCGTCACGTCACCATCAGCGCCAGCTCCCAGGTGGGCCCCGGAGCGCAGTTTGTCGTGCACGGGGAGCGTGTGCGGGCAGCTCCCGCACGTGGGGGGGCACGTGTGTGTGCGCGGGGGCACTTGGCGGCCTGGCCGTGCCCCAGCGCCGAGGGCTCCCCGCTCTGCGCCGCGGGCTCCGTCACGTCCCGGCAACAGGGACCTTCCCCCGGCGAGGGGCGAGAGCCATAAACAAGCCCGGGGCAGCGCGGCTCTTCACAGCTGCGCTGCACTTGGCATCGCACAAGTAGGTGTTATTAATTAATTAGACCGTCTCTGGCCAGGCTCCGATTTAATTAACGTTCCCGGCACTGCAGATGCTGCCCTGCCCCGGGCTGTGTTGCCACGTGAGCCGCCGCTGCCGGCCGCCTTCCCGAGGGGCTGCCGCAGCCACCGGAGCAGTCGCCTCTGCCTGTTGCTTAGGATGGAGTCGGTGGCTCTCACTTGTTGGCCCAGCCGTTCCCTCTTTCCTTGTGCCCCTCTGCTTTCCCCCAAATTTCCCTCCCCATCTTCCACCCTGGCACATCCCGGCACGGGAGCGGGCAGGCCAGGAGCGCTGCAATGGGGCCGGGTGTGAGGTGAGTGTGAGTGTGTGTGTGGGCACGCCTGCGCTCGTGTGTGTGCGGATGGACACGTGTGTGCATCGCGTGTGCGTGGTGGGAGCCTGGCTGATCCCCTCTCCCCTGTGCGACCCCCAAATCCTGGCTGCAGAGCCCAGCACCCAGACAGGACCGTTCCTCCACGCGTGTCCCCGCACGTGCCAACAGACACATCGTGACGTCCCCACAATGAGGGGCCGGGGGCCGCGTGGGCACGGTGCCCGTGTGCTGACCCCCCACCCCGGGGTGCCCGCGTGGGCACGCGTGTGTCGCCGTGTGACTCCGTGTGTGCGACGGGTGCTGTCGGTGTCACGGTGCCTGCGTGGGCGTGAAGCTGCAGGGTGGGGGTACCACCCCCCCCGGCCCCCATTGGCAGCTCTCCTCTCGCCCACCCACGCCGTGCCATGGGCAGAGCCCCTTATTTAGCGCCGCGCGGCAGCCGCTGCCCCGGTACTTCACCTCCCGGCTGAGCCCGGGCCGGGGGAGCTGCCCACCACCACTGCCCACTGCTGCTGACCACCACCACCACCGCCGCTGTCCATCGCCACTGCTACCCGCTGCCGCTGCCCACCACGCCTCGGCGAGTCCCTGCTCCGCAGCCACCGGCGACGTGGGTCCCTCAGCCCTCGACTCCACCGGAGGGCTCGGCAGGTCTGTGTCCCTGTGTCCCACGGCCCTGGGGGCTTCCCGGGGGGCTGCGGTGCCCTGCCCTCACCCCGCTGGGGCTAGGGGAAGGCAGAGGGAGGAGGGAGAGGTTGGGACAGGCGGGAGGAAAGATGGGGTGAAAGAGTCGCTTGAATTTGGGGAGGGTTTGGTGGGGGGCTCTGGAAGCAAGTCCGGCTGTGGGCAAGCATATGTGTGCCAGGGACTGTGTCAGGGGACACGGGCGTGCTGACACGGGTGAACCGAGAGCCGTGTCCGTGCCCGCTGTGTGCCCGCACTCGCGCGTGTTTGCATGGCTCGTGTGTGAGCTCACAACCGTGGCACCACGGGGACACGGGACCCCGGGGCCGCAGCAGGGCCGTGTCCCCCTGCGCACCCCATAACGGCCCCCCCCCACGCCCTTGTGAGGCACCCCCGGGGTGCAGCCCCCTCCAAGGGACACCGGCAGCCCGGGAAGCGGCGCGGTCCCTCCTCTGCAGACCGGCGAGGGGGTCCCGCCGCCTCCGGCCCCCC
>VXAZ01003911.1:46072-64683 GCA_013399875.1 Gymnorhina tibicen
CCCCCATCCTCTCTCCCGCTCTTTTCCCTCCTGCCCCATCCCCTCCGCAGGGATCCCCCCGCCACAGGGATTGCCCGGGTGCTTTTTGGGCTGCTGAGCGTTTGCCTTCCGGAGCCTTCCCCGGCATCTTCATCCTCCTCCTCCTCGCCCTCCCCTGCTGCCGGTGGTGTGTCCCCCATCCCTCCGCATCCCGGGGGAGAACAGCCCGTCCTCTGCCCCTTTGGTTTTCCGCGGAGCTGGGGCAGGGGCAGCTCCAGCCCCCTCCAAACTCCCGCTCTTTGCTGCCTTCTGGGCTCGCTGTTCCCTGTCCCGGGGAGGGGAAGGCAGGGAATGAGGAATAAGGGAATTAGGGATAGAGCTCCCTGGGTAAATTCGTGGAGTCCCAAGAGCTGCTGGGGCATCTGTGAGCAGCACAGGGGGACGGAGGCAGTGGGATGAGCTGGGAGGGCGCTGGGGGGAATGGCCGGGGCTGTGGGACAGGTGTGGTGGCAGCCGGGGAATCTGAGAGGTGCCGTGGGCTCCATTGGAGCGGACAAGAAATCCCAGGGGAATCCACAAAGCTGGAATGCAGAGAATCCCACCTGGGAGCCTGAAGTCTCCTTGTGGGTACAGGTGGAATCTGAAGTGAAGGAATGAAGTGGCTGCGGCTGGAGGAGACCTAGAGGCGAATCCGACTGGTGTGTCCGGCCTGAGCGACGTCTCTTTGGAGAGGAGCCTCATCCCCAGCTCGGGAAGAGGGGAGATGTCTGGAACAGGCTCCGGTTGGGTCTCAGAGTCAGCAGGATCTCTGTCCCTGCCCCGACAGCAGTGGGACCTTCAGGCTGCCTCTGAGAGTCAGTGTCTTTTTGTTTTGACTTCGCTCCTTTGCACATCCAGCCTTTTGCCTCCCAAAAAGTCGGTCTGTGAGGTGACAAGACAGGTTTAGTCCATCTCCAGCTGAGCAGCTGCTCCGTGGCTCCTCAGAAAGGTGGAAAGTGGGAGGTATGACCAGAACGGCGCGGCTTCGGTTGTTAAATGATAACATTTTTTGCGTTTCCCCTCTCCAGAGCCCCTTGCCCTGCCAGTTCCTGGCTGCCCAACACCTCCTGCTCCCGCCGCGGATGAAAGCGTGAAGGCCGAGCTGACCAGGAGAAGGGACTTTGAAGCAGCTGCTAAGATGGGCATGAGGATCAAGCTGCACAGCACCAACCACCCCAACAACCTGCTGAAGGAACTCAACAAGTGCCGGCTCTCCGAGACCATGTGCGACGTCACCATCCTGGTGGGCTCCCGCTCCTTCGCCGCGCACAAGGCCGTGCTGGCCTGCGCCGCCGGCTACTTCCAGAACCTCTTCCTCAACACGGGGCTGGACGCTGCCAGGACCTACGTGGTGGATTTCATCACACCGGCCAACTTCGAGAAGATCCTGAGCTTTGTGTACACCTCGGAGCTCTTCACCGACCTCATCAACGTGGGCGTTATCTACGAGGTGGCGGAGCGGCTGGGCATGGAGGACCTGCTGCAGGCCTGTCACTCCACCTTCCCCGACCTGGAGAGCTCGGCCATCACCAAGCAGCCTGCCCTGTCCGTGGGGGAAGGCCGAGCCAGGCCGCTGAGCAGCACCTCCTCAGAGCAGAGCCACTCTCTGGGGGACGTCCGCAGCGGCGCGGAGCACTTCGGCCCCGAGCGGAATTACCTCCTGCACGGGGACGTGGCGGGCAGCTACAAAGAGGATGACAGGAATCCCGTGGGTGAGGCCAGCCAGGCTCTTCCCCTGATGCACCCGCAGCAGCCCCCCAAGACAGAACAGGAGTCGGATCCGGGGCAGTTCGCTCCGGTCGCGGCTCTGGGGGCCCAGCCCGGCGGGAACGTCGTGGCGCAGAGCACCGGCAGCTCCTGCCCTCAGTACAAGGCCCAGAGCAACGGCGACTATGGCAAGGGCGGCTTCTTCCCCACTGACCCCTCCCTGGACATCTCCACAGGGAGCAACTCCTGCCCCAGCAACAGCGACCACTCCAAAGAGCAGGGATTTGAGCAGATGGACGAGCTCCAGCTGGAGGATTTGGGAGAGGCCGAGCTGCACTTTGAGGATGCTGGAGAAGAGCTGGTGCCGTCCGAGGAAGTGATTGAGCTGAGCGACGACAGCGAGGAGGAGCTGGCCTTCGAGAGCGACGGCCGGGACAGCAAGGCCATGCCCTGCCAGGTGTGCAAGAAGGTGCTGGAGCCCAACATCCAGCTGATCCGCCAGCACGCCAGGGACCACGTGGACCTGCTCACCGGGAACTGCAAAGTCTGCGAGACCCACTTCCAGGACCGCAACTCCAGGGTCACTCACGTGCTGTCCCACATCGGCATCTTCCTCTTCTCCTGCGACATGTGCGAGACCAAGTTCTTCACCCAGTGGCAGCTGACGCTGCACCGGCGGGACGGGGTCTTCGACAACAACGTCATCGTCCACCCCAGTGACCCCCTGCCGGGGAAGGTGGCCGTGTTTGGGGGAGGGCCCGGCCCCGAGCTGGCCTGCGCCGCCTGCGGGAAGCCCCTGGCCAAAGATTTCCACACGGTCCGGAACCACCTGCTGGAGCACGTGAACCTGAAGAGCCAGACGTGCGGCGTGTGCGACCAGCGGCACCTGAGCCTCTGCAGCCTGCTGTGGCACGCCCTGTCCCACCTGGGCATCTCCGTCTTCTCCTGCTCCGTGTGCGCCAGCAGCTTCGTGGACCGGCAGCTCCTGGAGAAGCACCTGGCCGTGCACCAGCACGTGGAGGAGGCTCTTTTCCAGTGCCACTTCTGCAGCCAGAGCTTCAAGCTGGAGGCGGCCTATCGGTACCACGTCAGCCAGCACAAGTGCGGGGGCGGCCTGGACATCCGGGCGGGCTTCGGGGAGCGCCTGCAGCCGCAGGGGCTGCCCAAGAGGAAGCTGCCCGAGGAGTTCCTGAGCGAAGAGCTGGCGCTGCAGAGCCAGCCGGGGAACAGCAAGTACAGCTGCAAGGTGTGCGGCAAGAGGTTCGCCCACACCAGCGAGTTCAACTACCACCGGCGCATCCACACCGGGGAGAAGCCGTACCAGTGCAAGGTGTGCCACAAGTTCTTCCGCGGGCGCTCCACCATCAAGTGCCACCTGCGGACGCACTCGGGGGCCCTCATGTACCGCTGCACCGTGTGCGGCCACTACAGCTCCACGCTCAACCTCATGAGCAAGCACATAGGGGTGCACAAGGGCAGCCTCCCGCCGGACTTCACCATCGAACAGACTTTCATGTACATCATCCATTCCAAAGAGGCCGAGAAAAACACGGATAGCTGATGGGGCAGGGCGAGGGCCGGCAGAGGAGCGAGTGTTAGCGATGGAAGCTGTGGAGGGGAAAAAAAAACGACAAAAAAACAAACCCACAAAAAAGATGTAGTTTCGTTTTATTTAATGGTCAGGCGTCATGGATGGAGTTCTTTTTCTTTTTTTTTTCTTTTTTTTTTTTTTTTTGGTTTGATTTTTTTAATTTTTTGGGCCTTCCTAGGGCTTTTTAGATTGGTGGCGTTGTACAAATTAACAGCACGTGAGGTACATCACTGTTTCAAGGAGTCTGTCGTGTTTACTTACCTCTGGTCCTGTTAGAGGCCATCGAGTTCTGTGCTCTTAGCATTTCTCACTAGTTTTTGAGTCTAGATTCTATTTTTTTTTTGAACCTTTTAGCCCACTTGACCAGGCTAACCCTGAGCTTGTCCACAAACTGATGCTGCTAAGATTTTCACACCTGACCTCAGTGGAGAGGGACGGAGCCAGAGCAGGTGCTGGACTCAAAGGAAAGGAGCAAAAGAGAAAGAAAAAAGGAGAAAAAAAAAAAAAAAGACATTCTGGGCATCCCTGGTGTTCTGCTGCTACTGCCAGGAGACGGGCAAGGTGTGCTCTGGGATCGGCCGTGGCTGCGTTGCTGGAGAGAGGAGCAGGAAGCACCTGAGCGTGTAAACAAGGAGGGATCCCAGCAGGGAACCAGGAGCCGGGGATTCGCAGGTTCCCAGGCCGCGTTTCCTCTGCCATGGCCGGGACTCGCTCACGCCCTGAGACCCGGAGGAGGAGGCGAAGGAGCCACACGACCTCCCTGCAGAGCCCAGGCGGAGGCGGCTGCGCGAGCACAGGGATCTCCCGCGGGACTGGAGAGGGAGGGGAAGCAGGTCCGTGCTCCCTGGGAGGCGATTTGTGGTGGCCACGGAGAGCCAGGAGTCTCCAGGCTCCGCTCTGCCCCAGCCTCGCGCCGTGCCCCCGGGGCAGACGAGTCGGGATGAAGCTGTTGCCTTAACTCCCTGGAAGGTACCTTGGAGGACCCTTCTCCTGCCAAAGGGATCCCCCCTCCCGTGCCCTGGATCGCCGCATCCTGGACTTGTTCCCGTGGCAGACGTGTGTGGTTGGAGCGACGTGAGTTTGTTCATGGAGCGGGAGCCCCAGCGATGGCTCGGCCCCCCCCGCCGCGTGCCGGGCGCTCCTGGGGACTCTCCTGGGTGTGGAGGGGCTCTCCTGGGCATGGGTGGCTCTCTCCCTCTACGTTTCGGGTTCCCCTTGGTGCAGGAGGCTCTTCTGGGCGTGGGGAGCTCTCCTGGACGTGTGTCAGGCTCGCCTGGGCACGGGGAGCTCTGCTGGGCACGGGGGTCTCTCCTGGCCCCGTGTCACGTCCACCTCAGCGTGGGGGGCTCTCTCAGCCCTGTGTCATGTCCACCTCAGCATGGGGGGCTCTCCTGGCCCTGTGCTGGGCACTCCCGGGGGTCTCCTGGCCGTGTGCCGGGCACTCCTGGGGGTGTCTCCCGGCCACCCTGGCGAGGTCCGCTGGTGCCAACAGCGTTAACACCGGGAAGGGCATGGATTAGCTCCTCCCCGTGTTATCCCGCTGTGGGGCAGAGGTGGGGAGGAACAGATATTTCCTAGCTGGGACTGCCCTCGGGTAACTCATTCTACCTCACAAAACAGGAAGCGCTCGGGGCTCTCCAGCCTCGGTGGTTGTGGATCAGCTCCTGCGCTTCTGTCAAGTTTTGCTGTTACAAAACTAAACTAAACTAAACTAAACTAGTGATTTGCAAACCCTGGAAACTCACCCCGCTGCCCCCTCCCTGTGAAGGGACACCCGGGGAAGGGACACCCGGGAAGGGCCATCCTGTGCTGGGGGCTGGACTCGGAGAGCTCAGAGCGCCCGGGCAGGGGAGGGGTCTCTTTCCCCGGCTCTGCCGTGGCCTTGGGCAAGTCACTTCACCTGTTTGCCTCAGTTTCCTCATCTGTAAAATGAGGGTGGTACCTCCCGTGGTACCGACCTACCTCCGGGAGCGGGGAGGGTGCCTGGAGCCTGGCTTTGGAGGAGGGGAAGCACCGGAGCCGAGGTCAGCTCTGGGCTGGCCTGGCTGCTGCAGCTCCGAGCTCTGAGCTCCGGTCTCGCGGTCCTGGGATCGCCGCGGAGCTGTGTTGAGCCGCGTTAGGTTTTAGGAGAGAACGGGTGATTTTGGGAATGGCGTGGTGCTCTGAGAAGGGTGGGAGCTGGCGGCGCTTCGCTGCGGGCTCCTCTGAGCTGCTCTCTGGGTTCCGGGGTTTCTGTCAAGGAATCGTGGGATGGATGAGGCAGGAAGGGACCACGGCAGGGTCACCCAGTCCCACCCCCTGCTCGTGCAGGGTCCCCTCGAGTGTGGAACTCAGGGCTGTGCCTGGTGGGGGACAGGGACAGGGACAGGGATGGACACGACCTGTGCTGCTCTGGAGGTGGCCATGAGGGATGTGAGGGAGAGATAAGGCTTGGAGAGCCTTGAGACCCTCCTGGAACGTTCCAGAAGCCGTGATGAGCTTCAGGGAGGATCTGCAGCCCCGGATCTCACTAAGCTGTAAAGCAAAAGCCTTTTGTGCACATAAACCAAAAAGAGAAGCTTTTACACCGAAACACCACCGGGCACAGCCGGCCCTCGCTCCTGGCCCTGGGGGGGAAAGCAGGAGCCCCCCGCTTGCTGCCGGCTCTGATCCAGGGAGTTTCTGTTTGCCTGGGCTAAAAGGGATCATTCCCACGTGGAACATCCTGGAATCAGCAGTGGAGGGGCTGCAGGGATGGGTCTGGAGCTGCGGCTGCTCCTCCTCGGGGGTGATCCCCGGAGGGGTCAGAGACCTGAGTGCTCCCCCCAGGAGGGTCCTGGGTGTCCCCGAGCCTTCAGGGCGTGGCAGGGATGTCACCCCCGTCCCTGTGTCCAGCCAGCCTGGCAGGGAGCTCCAGTTCCGCGCTGGGAGAGCTGGAGCGGTCACTCCGTGCCGGATTTCACTCCTTCTCCACCAGCACGGGCAAACCCGGCTCCCTCCTGTCCCCACTGCCCTCGGTGACCTTGGGGACACCGACCTACCTCCCCCGGGGCAGCCTGAGGTGTTTGAAAAGTGCTTTGGGGTCCTGGGGCGGGAGGGGGAGTTGCAGAGGGGAAATTCCGGCAGCGTCCAGGCCACGGAGCCTCCGAGGGCCCTGCTCCAAGCCCGGGCTCACTCCCGTCCCCAGCTCAAAATTCGCTTTCCCCATTCTCAGTGGATCCAGGTCTCTCATCAGAGTAATTGAGCAGAAGAAGAAAGAACGAGAGTTGAATTTGCTGTCTAACCTTTTCATTAAGTTAATCGTAGGTACTGACCTCCTGCTATTTAAGTGTTTACTATCTATTTGCTGTAAAGTTTTGTATATTTTGTAAACTTCTCCCCCCAAACCGTAGATGTCTAAAATCGTTGTACATCGGGTTCTTTTCTACTCCATTGTTCAGCACAAAGTGTGGTTTTTATTTAGAATAATAAAACGGAAAACATTGACCTCTTGTGCCGTTGCCTCTTTCAACCCAGGAATGAAACTCGGGGTAGCATTAATGTGGGAGGTAACACAAAAGTGGATTTTTATGGAAGGCCCTCGGGAGCAGCGATGGGAATGCCCACAAAAAGCCCACCCACACGGGGTGAATAGATTTTATAGGTTTAGCAAATCAGCATAATTGATAAAAAGCACCAATTAGGAGGACGAGTGGTGATGGGATTTCCCCAACCCCCAGGTCAAGCCCCTTCTCTGGAGCCCCCCCCTCGTCGCTGGCTGTACTTTGTCCGTGAAATGTATCTCCAAGAGTTGTTCCCAACCTTGGGAGCCGGGAGGAACCACGACAGCACAGGGGCCTTGAGCTCTCCGGGGCTTGGAGCTCTGGAATTTATTTTGTCTTTCTGCCTAGGGAAAGGCCATGGAAAATTCCTGGGAAAACCAGCCCTCGATGGGCTGCAGAGCTGCAAATACGTGAAAAAAATAAAAGAATACAGAGAACATATGAAGGGAAAAAAGGCGAAAACCGAAAGGGCATCAGTACCTGCTTCTTTATAAAACCTGCTCCTCCCGGTGAGTATCCTGGCATTCCTGTCTCCCCGGGAATGCCCGGGAAGCAGCTCAGGCCATCCTGGCATTCCTGTCTCCTCGGGAATGCCCGGGAAGCAGCTCAGGCCATCCCAGCATCCCGCTCCCGCGCTGTGCTCAGCAGGATTTGTGGTGAGGCTCCAGGACCGGGAGCGGCACAGGAGAAGGGGTTGGGACGTTCCTGCAGGGTGCGGGGTGGGAGCAGAGCCCACCCCACTGGGGAATCCCAGGGTTTGTGAGCCTTTGCCGGGCTGCCAGCGCCGTGTTCACCAGGAACCGGAGCTCCACGGGCTGGGAGCTGAGTTCAGGGAAGACAAGGATTTACTGGAGCGGGGCCAGCAGAGGCCACAAAGGTGTTGAGGGGTCTGGAGCATCTCAGTGATGAGGAGAGACTGTGGCAGCTGGGCTTGATTTGTCTGGGGAGGAGAGGACTGAGAGGGGATTCCGTTAATCCATAAAAATACCTCAGCTTTCCATATAAATACCTCATTTGAGGGGGGGATCTCGTCAGTCCATACCAAAACCTCGAAGGTGGGTGCCGAGAGGATGGAGACTCTTCAGTGGCGTGGCGGGACGAGGAGCAATGGCCATAAATGAAACCATGAGAGCTTCCACCTCGGCGCAAGGAAGAACTTCCCGCAGAGGGTGGCAGAACACGGGAACAGGGTGCCCCAGCCCGGGTCACCCTGAGGGCTGTGGACAAAACTGCAGAGAAATTAAGGCAGTTGAAAATTCAGTTTATTGGGTGAAATACCAAATTTTACACGTTTAAGTATCTTGAAATCGAATATATTTTTGCCCTGGTGATGTCAACACAGCAAGTGGTTTGTTGTTGTGTGTTCGTCATCCATTTCTTCATTGGAAATGGGAGGGATTTAGCGAAGGGAAGGAAGCTCACGGAGGATTCGGGATCGGGGAATGAAGGTGGTGGGGTCCCGTGGGTGCAGATCTCAGCCCGGGGGTCTCGCAGGCCCAGGGGTCTCACAGCCCCTGGGGCTCTGCGCTCAGAGGGGTGAGGAGCAGAGCTCAGGCAGGGGAACGGCCTGAGCTGCTGCCCTGAGCAGGGAATTCTGAGGAGGGGGCTGGTGCCTCCCCGGGGTTTCTGTGTAAGATGTGGATTTGGATGCTCCCTCAGTGCTTGTGTCCCGGGATAAAGAGGAAGGAACCCTGAGGTATTTAGGGTTTTACCCCATCGCAGGACCCCTGGAACCGGCAGAGGTTTCCCAGCCAGCCCCGTGATAACCCCGTATCCGTCCTGGTCGTGGGCTTCTCCCGGGACATCCTGCTCCCAGCTCCTGCTCCAGCATCCTGTCCCCAGAACTGCTTATGCTTTGCTTTTTTCACGACGAGTTCCTCGAGCAGCTCAAGGCCTTTGGTGGATTTATGGGCTCGGGCTCCTGCCGCTCCGTCACCTTCCCCCACCGAGGGCTCGACCCGCAGCACGTGACCGAGATCAGGATCCAGCCAAGGATGAACTTTCTCCGGATACTCCAGTTCCTTGCACGGCACCAGCCCAGCCCGCGCTGCAGCTCCGAGGTTTTCTGCACGTGCCCAAGCTCCCACAGGGACTTTAGTGGAAGGAGAAGGGCTGTTGGGGCCCGATGAAGTTGAGAAATGCACCCGGTGACCATAAAAACCTGCCAGGGGAATGCTCCAGAGGAGGCTGGAGTTAACGGGATGGGGGACCCAGTGTCAGTCTGGAGCAGCCCTGCCCAGTGAAACCCAGTTTAACCGCTGCTAATTTACCGCTGGGTTTGCAAAATTGCTCCGAAGGAGTTGCTGATCTCGAATCCAAATTGTTCCTCCCCTCAGGTCCGTGCCCTGCTCAGCCCCTTGGGCTGCCTTGCCTTCATCTCTCAAAAATCAGGCTCTGGATGTTGCTGGGCACCATGAGGGGAGGTTTGTGCTCCAAAGGGATAATTCCTTCTCTCCCACTCGGGATGGGCCTCACCAGGCAGTGCCCAGGGCTGGGGGTCAGGGACAGTCTGGGGGCGCAGGAACGCCTGCTATGGGGCAGATCATGCCCCCCAACCCCAGAGCTTGGGGCAGGATGGGGATCAGATCTCGGGGGCTGGGTTGTGCCAGACACTGAGTGGAGTAACGGAGTGGCTTTATTATTGCAAGGGCTTCATTCATAAAACAGGGAATATCTTCTTCTCTTATCCTTTCTTTAGGTTGGACGCAGCAGCGCTCCAGAGGCAAGATGTCCGTAGCTCCCAACTCTCCTCAAACCTGGCACCCCATCCTGCCACAGGAGGTGCTCGGCCAAGAAGGGCCGTGTCCAAGCAAATTGTCTCCTCGGCACCAGGAAAACCGACCCCGCTGTCCCCAGGGAGCCACCACGAGGGAGGCTGGGAGAGTCCAACCCCCCCTTAGTTGGGAGGGCTGTTGTCCTTTGCGATGACTATGGAGTGCTGCGTGCTGGAGGAGGAGTCGCCGGCGCCCTTCTGGCCACCGTGGTCCTTCGGGATGTACTTGACCACGGCGGAGATGAGTTTGCTGCGGAAGTTCTTGCTGAGGAAGTTGTAGAGGATGGGGTTGATGACGCAGTGGAGCAGGGTGAAGCAGTCTATGATGTCGTAGAAGAAGTAGAGGAGGTGGGCGAAGGTGCAGTGCAGGACGATGTGGTTGCCCTCGAGGGTGAGCAGCGTCAGCACGACGTGGAAGGGCAGCCAGCTGACCAGGAACACCCCGATGTAGGCGTAGATGAGCAGGCAGTGCTTGCGGCTCTCGGGCTTGGTGCGCCGGATGAAGCGCGCCGTCAGCACGTTGAACGCGGCGATGATGGGGAAGGGGATGAGGAAGCCGATGGTGGTGGTGGCCAGGCTGACCGCCAGCGCCCACTCGTCGTAGGTCTCGAAGGGGGCCATGAAGATGCAGATGGGCTCCCCAGTGTTGACCAGCTGCATGTGAGCCACCTCCAGGAAGGGGATGGCGGCGGCCAGGACCCAGCTGCAGGCGCAGACTGCGCGGCGTGCGCGGTGCTGGTGCCGGCGCCAGAAGAGGGAGGAGCTGGTCAGGGTCACGTAGCGATCCACGCTCAGGCAGGTGAGGAAGAAGATGCTGGCGTACATGTTGGCGAAGTAGAAGTAGTGGGTGAAGCGGCAAAGGAAGCTGCCCCAGAGCCAGGTGTAATCCAGCATCACCTCCAGCATCCAGATGGGCAGCGAGAGCAGCACCCCGAGGTCAGCGATGGCCATGTTGATGATGTACAGGTTGACCAAGCTCTTGTTGCCCCGTGTCTGCCAGTTGACCCAGATGACGAGGAGGTTCTCCACCAAGCCCACCACGAAGATGACCAGGTAGAGGATGAAGAGAATCACCCGCTTGACGTTCTCGTCCAGGCTGAACTCACAGTAGGTGTAGGTGTGGTTCAGGAGGTGGAACAGCTCGGACCAGTTGTGGTAGTCCCCGTACTCGCTCGGGACAGTGTGTGTCTCCGTGGGGACAGTGTGTGTCTCCATGGGGACACTGGTCACCTCGGCCATCCTGGTGGCTGCAGGGAAAGGGAGAGCACTGAGCTGGGAAGCCTGAAACACAGAGCCCTTGTGTGGGGCTCAAAAAAATCCTTCTGGGGGCTTCTAACCCAGTTTTTACTCCCATGGTGACCTCCTACATCAACCCTCAAAAGATGCTGTCTCCACCCAGGTGATCCCCTCACATCCCAGGATCAATGCCAGCCACAAACAACTGTCACCACACGTGGTGGCTGCTCCCCGTCCCACAGCCTGGTCTGGGGCACAGACAGGTGCGGGTGACTGTCCCAGAGACCCAGCTCCAGCGGGAAAGCCACCGCTCCCACCCGAGCCCTCGGGGCGCGGTCACTCGCCGGCCGCCCTCAGTCTGCCGGGAGCCATCGGGACTTCCAAGTAGGTGACAAAACTATAAATTTCAGGGATGTGCAGTTGACCTGAACATCCTCTTATGCCCCAAGTGAGAGCTCTGATCCCAGCACAGCTGCATCCGCACAGCGAAGACGCTGCGGACCCCATCCAGCCTCGTGCCGCTGGAAGAGCTCAGGAGCAGCCATTCCCTTGGGAATGCTGCAGGAGCGTGCCGTGCCAGTGGGGTTTTCCTGCTTCACTTGGAGCCTGGCAAGCCAGGACCAAGCCGCGGCCGGGTGCCCCCCGCGAGAGCCTCACCCCAGTGGCAAAGGGGTGACACCCACCCAGGCTGACACCCGCCAGCCCCGAAACCAGGGAGAGGCTGGACCCGCCACCCCCGCGGCTCCTGAACCTCCCGTCCTCTCTGCAGGTCCTGAGAGGCCACTGGGATTGAGGAGAGAGAGATGGAAGACGGGACAGATGGACGGGAGAGGGGACAGACGAACGGGAGAGGGGACAGACGAACGGGAGAGGGGACAGACGAACGGGAGAGGGGACAGACGAACGGGAGAGGGGACAGACGAACGGGAGAGGGGACAGACGAACGGGAGAGGGGACAGACGGACAGGAGAAGGGACACGAGGGAGGAGGGACGGCGCTGGCTCACCTGCGGCTGAGCGAGGGCTGCGCGGGGGCTGTTCTGGAGCGGGGGGATCCTCTCGGCTCGGCAGCTCACGCGCCTCTGGGCACGGAGCTCGGGTGGGCTTGGTGGCCGCTTCCTGGGCAGGAAATGACCGTCGTGGTGCAACATCCTGAGACAGCCCCGCGCGGGTGACATTCGGCTGGATTTCCAGCCCCGAGACTCGGCTCCCGTTTGATTTTGCCGCGGGGTGGGGACGGGCGGGGGGAGGCCCCGGGCAGGTGTCGGTGTGGAAGCCGCAGGTGCCTGGGGATGGGCGGGGGTCCCCGAGGCTTCCTGAGTGTCCCCTCCACTGTCACCCCGCTGCGCTCGGAGGCTGGATCCTGCCTGGATCCTGCTGTGGGGAAAATGCATCCCAGCACTGGGAATCCTGCGGGGTTGGGGTGGGTTATAACAAAGGTGCCGAAGCTGTCCCTGATGCCACCTCGGTATCAGGGTGAGCTCAGGGTTCTTTTCGGGGGAAAAGGGCTGAAAGCCGAACTCTCTGCTCGGGCAGCGCTCCCGCAGGAGCCGATGGCAGATGGATGCCGCCAGAGAAGCACCTCTGGCCAGGCAGCAATTAATCACAGAGCCGTGATTGCCCCGCGGTCTGGCAGGGGAAGGGAGGGGGCTCAAGCCGTGCCCCGGCGCTGGGGAGGGGGGGGCTGATAGGCAGAAAATTTTGCATCGATCTGCAAGTCCTGCGAAACAATTGCAGGAAATCTCCTTTTTTCCAGCGCAGACAAGACTGCGGGATCAACAATCGGCTCGGAAGGAAGGCACGGCCGGAGCGGGGAAGCACGAGGGCACTGATAAGTCGGGGCTCACAACAACAAGCTCAGCGCTGGTGACCCCGTGTGCAGGTACCGGCCCTGGCAGGACCGGCTTCCAAACAGGAACTCGGCAGCTTCGTTCTGGCCCCGGGCACATTTTGGCTCAGCTGAGGCCGTGGGGGTGGTGAGGGGCCCCTCTGCCACACCGAGGGGCTGGGGGGTTTTGCCCCACCCGAGGGGGAAGCAATGCTCTGCTAGTTCTATTTAACAGGTCAGGGAATTTCCACGCCGAACTCTGGGGCTGAGCAGGATCTGGGGAGCCGTCAAGGATTGTGCAGGGGCTGCTGATCCTGGCGGGAATAGCGAGCTCCGGGAGCCGGGTGTATTTCCAAGCCAGCCGAGCCGCGGGGAGCGAGACGGGCGGCTCAGCCCCCTCTGCCCATCCCTGCCGCAATCCCTGGGGCGCCCCAAGACTCTCAGCACCCCAAATGTATGCCCAGGAGCCCCCAGCCTCCCTCAGGGTCTGGGGAGGTGGGCTCCACGCAGAGGCAGCGCCGGGGATCTGCGCCGTTCTCCCACTCCTTCCCTCCCTGGGCAGCCGTCGCCGGCCCGGGGTGCTGCCGGAGGGATGCGGGCACCGGTGTCCCACGGCGGGTACGGCCGAGGCAGCGGCTCCCGGGGGCTTGGCACGCTGCATCCCGGCCCCTGAGGACACGCGGGCCCCGAACGCGACGTGCGGGGGCTGCCGGGGACGTTGTACTTTGCTAAGCCAAAGAAAACACTTCGGAGAAGCTTCCTTGGCGGGGGAAGCAGCTCGGCGAGCTGAACGCGCCCCCCTCATCCCTCTCGTCCTCCCCGTCGCCTCTCGGGGGTCCCGGTCCGGCGTGGGCTCGGCCTCTGCCCGGGGCTGCGTTGGCGCTGCTCTGGTCCCGCAGGCAAGTGCACAGTCCCATAGGCCTGCCCCTCAGCTACTGATCGTTAATCAGCTCTTAATTAGCGCGCTGAGTGACGCAGGGATCACCGCCCACGAGCCCAGGGGATGGATAAACACCGCGCGGCTTTTCCCAGCCCGTTCCCTGGCAGCTCAGCCGGGGCATCCCTGGATACGCCGTGCCCAGAGGACGGATAAACACCGCGCTGCCTTTCCCAGCTCGTTCCCTGCCAGCCCAGCCGAGGCATCCCGGGATACGCGGCTGCTCTGGGCACAGGTCCCGTCCTGCCACGGGACCCCCCGGTGGGACAGGTCGCCAGCACCGTGGCCAGGTGGCCATCGGGCACCTCCGAGGCCGGAGCTCCAGCACTGCACCGCCTTTATTGAGCACGGTCTCGAGGGCAGGAGTCACCCATGGGCGCCCTGTTCATGTCCCCGCTCTGGTGGCCGTCCTCAGGGCATCCCGCTGGCCGGGATGGGCAGGAAAAGGCCGAGGATGGTGTCGGACAGCCAGGCCGGGCAGTAGCTGAGGGGCAGGAAGATGAGCCAGGCATCCCAGCCGGCGGCGTAGCGGCTGCGGGGGCAGCGGGAGAGCAGCGCGTGGGTCATGGCATCGGTGACGCGCGACAGGCGGGAGCTGCTCAGGCGATGCAGGAGGGTGGTGCTCTTGGCATCTGGGTGGACACAAGGGGGTCAGCCCGATGGAGGTGGGGTCACCGGGGGTGATGGTGCCATCTGGGGATGGACTCACACTTGTCCACGTAGTGGCGGCCGTAGGCTGCCTGGGCTTCTGCCGGGAGCCGCTCCCAGAGGCGAACTAAGCCCTCCACCAGCGGTGCGGGGTCAGTTATTCCCGTCTGGAAGCCTCCAGGTTCGATGATGGAGACCTGCACCCCGAAGGGACGCAGCTCCCGCCTGCCCGGGATGGGGACATCAGCGGGAGCTGCTGCCCCAAGGAGGGCAGAGACTGGGGGGTACAGAGGGGAAGCCCGGGACCCCCCAGGCATCGGGCACAGGGGAGTCTTGTCCTTGCTCCCGGGGCCCCCTTGGATCCCGGGATCCTGGAATCCCCCTGAACCTCAGCGCCTCAGGATTGCCCCAGACCCTGGAGCATTCCCAGATCCCAGGACCTCCCCGAATCTCAGCACCCCGGGACTCCCCCAGACTCCAGAACCCCAAATCCCGGGACGCCCCAGGACCCCGAGACCTCCCGAACTTCGGGACACCCCTGGACCCTGGGGCGTCTCCATTCCCCCCGCCCCAGGATCCCTCCGGTTCTTCGCTCCAGAGCTCCTTGAAATCCTTCTCCGGATTGCACAGCCGCGGCTCCAGCCCTGCCCACGCTCCTGCCCCGCGGGTGGCCGGGCCAGCGTTTCACAAACTTTCTGGGGAAGATGCAACGGGGAGCAGCACAAAACCCCGTGTGAGGACAGCGGGGCAGCGCCGGGGCTGCTCGATGAGCACGGGAGAGCTCCAGGGGCTGCCACAGCTGTACCTGAGGCTGTCCGAGAAGGCCTCCACGCCGTACTTGGACATGCAGTACCCGCCGCCAAAACAGGACACGCGGCCCATCACGCTGGCCACGTTGACCACGCGGCCCCGTGCCCGCCGCACCAGCGGCAGGAGGCTCAGGGTCACCTCCACGAGCCCCACCAGGTTGACATCCAGCACCTTGACAAAGTCCTCCTTGGTCAGCCACTCGTTCGGGGCCGTGGGGATGGCGATCCCCGCGTTGTTCACCAGCCCCCAGAGCCCTGGAGAGGGCATGGGATGAGCTGCGGCCGTTCCCCAACCCACGGCTCCGTGCCAGCCTCACCCGTGTTGAGTGGGCGAGCTGGCAGGAGAGCCGGTGGGGTGACAACGGGGTGACAATAGGGGTGGCCGCCCCGTTCCTACCTCGATCACCCACACGCTCCCGGACCCAGGCGGTGACATCGGCGATGCTCTTGCTGGAGGTGACGTCCAGCAGGACGGTCTGGAGCCGGCTGGAGGTGGCCGCCCGCAGCTGCGCGGCCCCGGCCTCGGTCAGGCAGGCGGCCAGCACCCGCAGCCCACGCGTGTCCAGCTGCCGCGCCAGCAGGTTCCCGAAGCCGCTGTCGCAGCCCGTGATCAGCACGTGCTTCTCCGAGAGCCCCGGCACCGTCTGCCGCTCCCGGTGCCAGCGCCGCAGCAGGAACAGCGCCAGCAGCACCGCCACCACGTACGGCCACATCCTCAGCAGCGGCAGTGGCACCGGCACCGCTCGGTGACAGCCCGCGCCGGCCACGGTCGGGCTGCATTTATAGAGCCAGGATTGTGACAGCACCCGCGGTGAATTTTGTAATTCCTGGCTTTGCCTTGCGCCATTCCCTGTGCCTGGGGCTCTGCTGTGCCCTTAGCAGGTGGACCCCAGTGCCCCATGGAGCTGGATTTGGTAGAACCCTCTAGACATCGTCAGCAGCACCAACCCTGGACCTTTCTCTCTCGCCCAGCTTTGGTGGGGGACAGTGTCCCCAAATGCGGTGATGGAGCGGGACCTCCTCCTCTGCAGGAGGAGGAGGAGAAGGAGGAAGCAGAGGAGGAAGATTCTATAAGAGGCTGCCCGGTCCTTTGCCTGGAGGGAAATCTGCTCAGGTTGCAACACGTCTGAGCTTTACTTGCGTGTGTTAAGACCTGGGGTGCCAGTTTGGGCAAGTCCCCTGGCAACTCGGCAGGGGCTGGGCCCTGAACGGAGCAGGTGCTCAGGGGAACAGCCAGAGCCTCCAGGAGCCCCCACGGCACAGCCTCGGTGCCCCAGCCTGAGAGTGACACCACGCTCTGCCAGGAGGGGACAGGGGGTCTTTATTCAGGACAAACCGTTCTAAGAGCAGGGGACAGAGGGTGAGACGTACACGCAGTTACAAATTCAGGGACCTCGGCACGGCCTCGGCTGCGGCCGATTCTGGATCCCACCGCGCGTCGTTGGATCCCACTCCGCACCGCCCGGTCCTGGCTGCCCGCTGCATCCCCGCCTTAGGCTTTCCCAACGGATTTGGGGTAGAACAAGGCGAACAGGGCGTCGCTGAGGGCTGAGGGCAGGTAGCTGAGGGGGAGGTAGAGCAGCTTGGCGTCCCAGCCGGCGGAGTAGCGGGTGCGGGGGTGCAGGCTGGTCAGCGCGTGCTCCATGCAGTTCGTGACCAGCGACAGGTTGGAGTTGTAGCTCTTCTGCAGCACCTTGAGCATCGCCACAACTGCGGAGGCAGAAAGCGCCACTGAGACCCTGCAGCCGAGCAGAGCCGAGCGGCTCCAGGGGGTGTCGGGGCAGTGGGACCCCCATGGGACCCCCGTGGCCCCGGGGATGTGCCTTGTGTCAGGAGAGAAAGAGCATCACTCAGCCTTCGGGGGAGGTACTTACACTGCCTCAAGTAACCCTCCCCGTAACTCGCTTTGATTTCCTCTGGAAGCTTCTGCCAGCTGGAAAGAAAATTCTTCTCCAGGTTCTCGACGCTGGTGATCATTGTTTTGAAGTAGCCCGGCTCGATCACGCAGACCTTCACCCCGAAGTTGCGCATCTCAAGCCTGGAAGGGATTGAGTCCCGTGGGACACGGGAGCAGCACCTGAGTGTCCGTGCCCGCATCTCCCATGGGATGCAGCCTCGTGCCAGAGGCGTGGAGCGGAGCCTGACCACGCCAGCAGACCCTGTGCCAGCCTGGCACGTGGCTGAGACAGTGTGTCAGCAAACTTTTGCCACATCTGGATGGGCTGGGAACAAAGCAAAGCTCGGGACAGCAGGGCCATGTCCTGCAGGATCTTGGACCAGGGCAATGTCCACAGGGGAGGCTCCATGCCAGCACAGGAGCTGCTCACACTTCAGCAGCAGATACAAGTTCGACCTGTGCTCAGCCACGGCTGCGCGAGGATTGGGGTTGACAGCTGTGCCAGACAAAGTCTGGAAAAACAAATTGGGAAATCAGGATGGTGCCTGTTGGGTGAGCCGTACCTGAGGCTGTCCGAGAAGGCCTCCACGCCATACTTGGACATGCAGTACCCACCGCCGAAGAAGGACACGCGGCCCATCACGCTGGCCACGTTGACCACGCGGCCCCGTGCCCGCCGCACCAGCGGCAGGAGGCTCAGGGTCACCTCCACGAGCCCCACCAGGTTGACATCCAGCACCTTGACAAAGTCCTCCTTGGTCAGCCACTCGTTCGGGGCCGTGGGGATGGCGATCCCCGCGTTGTTCACCAGCCCCCAGAGCCCTGGAGAGGGCATGGGATGAGCTGCGGCCGTTCCCCAACCCACGGCTCCGTGCCAGCCTCACCCGTGTTGAGTGGGCGAGCTGGCAGGAGAGCCGGTGGGGTGACAACGGGGTGACAATAGGGGTGGCCGCCCCGTTCCTACCTCGATCACCCACACGCTCCCGGACCCAGGCGGTGACATCGGCGATGCTCTTGCTGGAGGTGACGTCCAGCAGGACGGTCTGGAGCCGGCTGGAGGTGGCCGCCCGCAGCTGCGCGGCCCCGGCCTCGGTCAGGCAGGCGGCCAGCACCCGCAGCCCACGCGTGTCCAGCTGCCGCGCCAGCAGGTTCCCGAAGCCGCTGTCGCAGCCCGTGATCAGCACGTGCTTCTCCGAGAGCCCCGGCACCGTCTGCCGCTCCCGGTACCAGCGCCGCAGCAGGAACAGCGCCAGCAGCACCGCCACCACGTACGGCCACATCCTCGGCAGCGGCAGCGGCACCGGAATGGGGACTGGGAAGCGACCCGGGAGCGGCTTGTCCCGACTTTGGCCCTTCGCGCTGGCCGCTGTTAATAGTTAACTAGCGGAGCACCGAGGCAACGATCGCGGGGATGCCGCGGGGCCTCCGGGCACTACCGGGATGCGGGAACGGCTCCGCCCCGTCCTCTTACGGGGCTCGTCCCAGTGCTGCCGCCTGGAGCCCGCCGGGCTGCGGGCAGTGCCCCGGGATGTGTCCCGGGGCTTCGCTCCGGCCGCTCTTGCGGGGAAGAGTTAACGGGAGCGGGGCAGCCCCCGGGGGGTCCCGCACCGCTGCGCTGCCGCCCCGCGCAGCCCCCGGATCCCGGCA
>VXAZ01003912.1:0-16616 GCA_013399875.1 Gymnorhina tibicen
GACCAGGCTGTCTATTTCTGTGCAACGGGGACAGCAGCGGTGCTGATGGTGGTGGCGAAGCCAGTGAGTAATGGGGAAGTGAAGCACAGAACCCGGTGTCAGGAGAGGAAGGTTTGGACCCATTTTTCCTCATGGCCATACAAAGCTGTGGTAGTGGAGTTGAGGCAGGTTCCTGTCCCCTGCCCGAGGACATGACTGTGCATGGCAAGGCACAGGGGGTGACTCTTTCCCCTGTCCCTATAATAGCAATGGCACTGCCTCATCCCCAGCCCTGTTGCCTTTTGCTTTGCTACCCCCTTGTGCTGCTGCTGCTGCTGCTGAAGCTGCCTCTGCTGCATTGCTCTGGGCCAGGCCCAAGTTTCTGTAGCCATGACGAGCTCTCTTTCCCTCAGAGGGTGATGTTCTATTGCTCTGCTGCTGCCAGTTCTCCTTCCAGGGCCATGGGTCTCTGATCTTCTGCTCTGTCTTGAGGCTGTGTGTCCCACTGTGGCATGAGGGCCATTGGGCACAGGGGCACTGTCACACTGCCTGGGCAGGGCTGTGCTCCTGGGGCAATGGCTCATCCCCACCTTATTGCCTTTCACTTCTCCCTCTCCGGGCTCCCTGGTCCAGTCAGTCGTCCTCAGTGCCAGCCAGCCTGGGACAAACTCTCTGGGTTATGTGCTCTGGGAGCAGCAACAACCATGGCTGGTACCAGCAGAAGGTCCCTGGCAGTGCCCCTGTCACTGTGATCTACTGGAATGACAGGAGACCCTCGGGCATCCCTTTGCAATTCTCTGGTTTTGTGTCTGGCTCCAGAGGATCACTGGTGTTCAAGCTGAGGGCCTGGCTGTCTGTTTCGAGAGCAGCAGTGCTGATCTCAAGGTGACACTGAGGCACAGGCAAGCGAGATCTTGAGTGTCAAAAAGGCTGGTTTTGGTGCCTCATTCCACTCCACCGGGCATGACCACCTCTCCAGCTTTGGGACTTGTCCTTTCCCTTCCTGGATGTCTTCCCTTTGTGTTCCATGTCTCAGGGCTGTGACTCTCAGCATGATGTGGCACTGGAGCAGGTTTTCCAGAGAACTTGTGGGTGGCCCATCCCTGGAAGTGTTCAAGGCAAGGCTGGATGAGGCTTTGAGTAACCTGGTCTAGTGAAAGGTGTCCCTGCCCATGGCAGGGGTGTTGAACCAGATGGTCTTTAATGTCCCTTCCAACTCAAACCATTCTGTGATTCTACGACTATGTCCCCAGTGATTGGGCCCTGGTGCTGCAGAAGCCCTTGCCTGGGCCCATCCCCACTGCCCAGTATCCCTGGGAGGGGCAGAGGAGCCTGGGACAGTGTTAGGAGCTGCAGCCCGTGGAGCTGCCCAAGAACACCTTTGCCACAAATCTGCTCCACAGCCTGAGTCCTGCCCAGGGCCCGGCAGCATTGCAGCCCCCCTGGCAGCTCAGGGCTGGGCGTGTGGGCTTTTGCCAGAACATGGGAGCCCTGGGTGCTCTGGCTGGGCATGGAGAGCTTCTGCCGCAGCCCATGGCTCTCATATGGCTCTGGCTTAGCTGTCGCCAGTGTCCATGTCTCTGCAGCAAAACACCTTGATCTGCTGCGGGAGTAGCAACAATGCTTATGGCTGGTTCCAGCAGAAGGTCCCTGGCAGTGCCCCTGTCACTGTGATCTACAACAATAACAACAGACCCTCGGGCATCCCTTCGCGATTCTCCGCATCCACATCCGGCTCCTCGAACACGTTAACCATCACTGGGGTCCAGGCCGAGGACGAGGCTGTCTATTTCTGTGGTGGTCAGGACAGCAGCAGTGATGCTGCCACGGTGACATGCAGCAATGGGGAAGTGATGCAAAAACCTCCTGCTATTGCAGACATCAGTCAGGAGTCTCGGCTGTGCCTGTTTGATGGGGAATTAGGTCCCCACCATGGCCCTGCCCTTGCTGCCCTGCACTGAATGTGGCTGTGCCTGGTGTCCCAGCCTGGCATCCCCTTAGAGCCCCAGGTCCGTGCCTGTTCCCTGGCATTTTGGGAGGGGATATATAGCACTTGGGAATGCACTCATCTCCATGGTCACATTACCCATGGTTGGGTTCCAAGCAGAGGAGGAGGAGAAGCAGGAGGAGGCTCTCACTCTTCTGGCTGGGACACCAGTGGTGATCAGGGCCATGGTAACTCCCAGCATGGGAAAAGAGAGACACAAGCCCACTGTTGCTCCAGTGGGGCACCCTCGGGCGCTGCTTGCTGCTGCCCAGACACAATGTGGAGCAGCATCTATGCCTGTGTAGCAGTTCCTGCCGTGGGACACGTGCTCTGCTCCAGCAGGTGCCCTCCGTGCTGCTCGCAGGGAGACAGACCCGCAGCCCTGCTCTGCCCATGCCAGCCAGGCTCCTGGGGCCCTGGGCACCCTGGGGACAGCATAGTCAGGGACAGGGAGGGTCCTGGGGAGAGGGAATTTCCCGTGGTGCAGCCACTCTTTGTCTGGCTTGGGACTGCCAAAGACAGCCACAATCCCTGTGCCCCGAGTCAGAGCAGGGCTGACCAGGGGCTGCCCTGGCTCCGGCTGCCTCCGCTGAGCACCAGCACATTGGGCTCATGGTCAGCTCATGGGGAGGCATTGCTGGACCCTGGGGCTGGCTCCCATTGTTCTGGGGTGTGAATGCCTGGGAAGAGCAAAGGTCTTGGTCTTGAGTGGTGGATCTTGGCTGCCAGAAGAAGAGCCAGGGCACAAAAGCAAGAGAGCAAGGGGGTATTTTAGGGGCCTGGAACGCCGTAGGAGGGAAAAATGCCAAAAATAAGTTGGGGAATGGTGGAGCTTGGCATCGTTCCAGCCCCATCACTGGGAGCTGCAGGTGATCCTGTATGCCCTTGCCCCAGTTCCCAGCTCTCCCTTCTCCTCAGGCACTGCAGCCACTCGGCCTGGTCAGGGGACAGGGGGGTCTATGCTGTTGGGTTTCAGGCTCAGAGCCAGGAGGTGTCTCCGCTTTGTGCCTGGGGACAAGCCCTGCTGCATCTGGGGTGGTGGGGCTGGGTGTGGAACGGGGAGGGATGTGCGGAAAGAGGCGCGGGCAGGATCCGGCCGTGACCGCAGGGTCGGATTTGCATGGAGGGGACGTGTCCTGGGCGGGCGGGGGCTTAAAAGGGAGTCAGGGTCCACAGCACAGCCCCATCACTCTGGGGACGCTGAGCTGGTGGGATCACACCATGGCCTGGGCCCCTCTTCTCCTCGTGGTGCTCGCCCACAGCACAGGTGCCACGGCCAGACTGGCTGTGCCTGGACAGGGCCTTTGGGCACAGGAGCCCTGTCCTGCTGCCCAGGCAGGCCTGTGCCCCTGGGACACTGACTGACCCCTGTCTTCTCCCCTCTCTTCTCTCCCTCTCCAGGTTCCCTGGTCCAGGCAGCAGTGACTCAGCCGGCCTCCGTGTCAGCCAACGTGGGAGACACCGTCAGGATCCCCTGCTCGGGTAGCAGCTACAACTATGGCTGGTACCAGCAGAAGGTCCCTGGCACTTCCCCTGTCACTGTGATCTACTACAATGACAAGAGACCCTCGGGCATCCCTTCGCGATTCTCCGGATCCAAGTCCGGCTCCACGGCCACGTTAACCATCACTGGGGTCCAGGCCGAGGACGAGGCTGTCTATTTCTGTGGTGGCAGCAGCAGTGCTACTGCTGCACGGTGCCACAGAGCAATGGAGAAGTGATACAAAAACCTCCTTCCTCAGCCATCCCCAGGACTGTGCCCATCCCTTGTCATTTGAGGAAGCTATGACCTTGCAGCAGTGCTGTCATAGCCCGGGGTGTCCCATGTATGTCCCATCTGCCTGCAGGTAGATTTGTCCTTTCACTGTTCCCCTGACCACAGAGGGCCATGCTCCAGGTCACTGGCTGACCCCCGTCTTCTTTTCTCCATCCTCTCCCTCTCCAGGCTCCCTGGTGCAGGCAGCACTCTGTCAGCTCTGCTCGGTGATGGGACAAGCCATCAAAGTCATCTGCTCCAGGGCTGGCAGCAGCTCTGGCTGGTACCAGCCTAAGTTTCCTGGCTGTACCCCTGTCACTGGGATCTACTACACTGACTTGGGACTACTGGACATCCCTTCACAATTCTCCAGATCCCAGTCCAGCTCCATGAGCACAGTAACCATCTCTGGGGTCCAACCCCCGGACAAGGCTGTCTGTTAATGTGGTAACTACAAAAGTGGCAGTGATAATGTTACCGTGGTGAAACAGAGCAATGGGGAAGGGATACAAAGTTCTCCTGCCATGGCAGGGGCCAATTAGGAGTCTCTGCTGTCCCTGTTTGATAGTGGGGCAGGTCCCTGGCACGACCCTGCCCTTTCCTGCCCTGTGGTGAATGTGGCTGTTCCCAGTGACACAGCTCCATCGTTACAGCCCTTTCCTTGTCTTTTGGGGATGAGAGCAGATAGGATAGAACTGAATAGACTATTCCAGATGGAAGAGGCTTTCAGTGATCACACAGTCTAACTGCGTGGCCACTTCAGGGATGACCAAAATGTAGGGCATTGTCCAAGTGCCTGTATAACACTTGCAGGCCTGGGATATCATCCAGCTCTCTAGGAAGCCTGTCCAGCGTTTGCCCACACCCTCAATAAAGAAATGGCGGGATGACCTCCCAGCAGCTCTGTCCCTGCCCTGTGCTCCAGAGCCAAGCTACTCCTGATCTCCCCGGCTGGTGCCCAGGGCCCTGCCAGCTGCCTGCCTGCCCAGCTCCCAGCCCAGCTGTGCCAGGAGCCCCTGGACCATCACTGCAGGGGGCTCAGCCCTCTGGAAACAGAGGAATTAAAGAAGGAACTTCTTTGCCCTCTCTCTCAGGGCTGAGCAGGGCTGTGGGCTTGAGGCAGCTTTGTGTCCCCCCTCCATGGCCATTGGCTGTGAATGGCCTCCTGCTTGCCCCATGCTGTGCAGGAGGTGGCCCTGGTGCTGTACAGTGCCTGGCATTGCCTTGTCATCAGCCCCACCACCTCATGCTGCTGCCAGCCACATCCTCTTCCTCTGCCAGGTCTCCTCACGGGGCCCCAGGGCTCAGGCCTTGGGCTCTGTCTGGGGCAGTGACCCCTCTGCTCCATCAGGACCTTTTGGCACAGGAGCCCTGTCCTGCAGCTCAGAGAGGGCTGTCCTGAGCACTGACTGACTCCCTTTTTTCCCCTCTCTCTCTCCACGTTCCCTGGTCCAGGCAGCATCTCTGAGTCAGCTGTTCAAGCTGTCAGCGAATGTGGAAGAGAGTGTCAGGATCTCCTGCTCTGCTGGCAATGCCAAAAGCTACTTCAGCAACACCCTGCTGCATCCAGCACAGCCTCTCTGCTCCTCCACGCCTCTCTCCAAGGAGAAGAGCAGGATTGAAGAGTTGAACATTGTCCCCCTGTTTTGTCCTCCCACAAAATGAAACTGAAACCCCATTGGAGCCTGAGAAATGCTCAGGAGATGATCATCCACAACAGAGGGCACTGGCTTCAGCCAAATTCTTTGCATAGACAATTTCAGTGATTTTTTTTTTTCTTTTTTGGATAGTTTCAGGCTTTGCACCAAAGCATAAACCTTCCCAGAGGCAAAGCAAACCTCTGGAAGAGAAAGTGTTTCAAACCACAAAATTTTCTAAGTGTCACCTGTTTTGTAGTGAGCTATTTATGTAGTTCCTGTGACTCAGGAAGTTCACTGACTCTGCCTCTTTCTATAACCACTTGCACAAACCAGATCATGTGAATATCTGTGGCTTCAATTTATGTTGGTGCTGTTGGCATTCTGTGGTCCAAGCTGAGCACTGAATCTGCCAGTCTGTGGGACTGGCACCACACTGGGAAAACACTTTTCCAAGCAGCTGCCAAGCCTTTACAAGGAAATCAGAAGTTAATGGGTTTTAGCTGAAACCGATTCTGGCTCACCCTTTCAGTAAGGCCAGTTGGAACGGGTCTTGGAGTTTTGCTGGCTGCAGAAAGAGGATGAATGATGGGAAGCAGCCCTTCTGTTCCTTGCTATTCTGCATCTCTTGCCTTCAGACTGCAAAGCAGAGGCACATGCAGAGGTTCTCTTGCATTCTTCCTCTTCCTTCAGTAGCTACCTTTGGCAAGATGCTTGCAGGAATTTTGAGATCTCTAGTCCCTCAAACAGGAACCTCCTCTGTTTTCATTGTTTTCAATCTAATTGGCTATCACAGCTCTATGTAGGCATCTCCACTTCTTGCCTTTTCATATTTTTAGGGTAAATATTAATAAAAATAAGTTATCTGCAGAGACCTTCGGCTATGAGCTCCTTTGCTGGTGGTGGGAACTACACTGAAAGAGCCCAGCCAGGACCAAAACCCCGCAGATACAGCTGTGCCCACACCTTCATCTTGATGTGTCCATCGGGGCATCTCCATCCCATCACCCTCGTTCCGCTGCATCCACTGGGATATTTCCAGACCATCCTCTCCATCCTGCCACGCCCATGGGGCCCAGGACTGCTCTGCCACGAGGCGGGAGGTTTTTGTATGGCCCTGTGTCACTGTGTGGTACTTTCGGGTCCGGGACGACGCTGACGGTCATAGGTGAGTCGCCGACTTCCCCTCGGTCTTCCCTTCCCCACGGCAGACCCCTCGGTCTTTCCTTCCCCACGGCAGAATTTTGACATTTTGTCGATTTTTGGCAATTTGGGGGTTTTTTCTCGGACTTGGCGCCGGGCTGAGGTCTGCCGCCCGTTTGGGGCCAGGCACTAAGCCCGGCGTCGGGGGCTCTGTCTCGTCCCTGCGGACTCTGACGACTTTGTGCGCGCCACTGAGGACTTGGGGGGGGTATTTTCTCCGTCAAAAAGTCTTAAAATTTGTCTAGGAAATGTGTCTGAGGTCTCAGGGGGAAGGAAACTCAGGTTTAGGTCTGTAAAAGACGTGATTTTTGTCTTTGTCAAAAAATTTGTCAGTCTAAGTAAGTAAGTCCTTAGACTTACTTACTTTTTGACTTCCTGTCAAAGAAATTTGTCAGTCTAAGTAAGTAAGTTAGTCCTGAGGACTAAGTCTGTCACCCCTGGTGAGGGGCACGGACTCTTCTGCGGGGTCCCACGGCCGAGGGTGCGGGTGCCATGAAAGGACAGCCTGTCCTTGGCTGTGAGCAGCCCACAGCCACCCCTGACTTCGTGTTGAAACAGCACGTCCCCGGAATCTTAGACAAAAGATTCCAGGGGTATCTTAAAGAGCCCGTCGTCCAGGTAAGACGTGTCAAAAATGGGGATTATTGTGCTGAAAATGCTGCCGGAAATGTCGTTTGTCTGTCTTTGTCTGTAATTTTTAAAAGAATTTGGCCAAAAATCCCAATTTGAACAAAATTACTTGGGGCTAAGATCAAAAAAATATGTTCTTTGACCATTTCTTCATCAGAAAGTATTTAATGGTGGAGTCATCCTGGTTTTCGAATGGAGAGAGCGATAAAAATAGAGGTGAAGATAGAGATAGGGACACTGCACATTGGAGGAGGCGGCAGAACCACCTCAGAAAGACCAAACATCTTTTTTCTGTCTTCCTTTGGCTGATTTTTAGTGGTAGTTTTTCAGAGACAAGTCAGAAAATGTCTGAAAGCAGAACTGGGCAGAAAACAGGATGGTGAAATTTTGGGTTTTTTTTTTTAAATTGCCTTGTAAAAGAAAAGAAATGGCTTTAAGACAAAGAAATTGAGATTTAGGGGTTTACATATATATATAAATATTTATATAAATATATATATATAGTGTTTATATATATGAGATACAGAAATGTATAAATATTCATGTTATATGCATTTTATAGAATTATTCATCTATTCGTATGATATGGACTACATACGTATGTATGCTGTACACTTCACATATATTATGTATATTAGCTGTATATATCTATAATATGTAATACATATATGCAGGTATACGTACATATAGTGTATATAAAACATATACACAAGTATATATGAGATGTATGTGTGTGTTACACACACATGCATAGATTTTATATATATATAAATTATATATATATATTTTATATATATATAAATTATATATATATAAATTTTATATATAAAAATTATATATCTATATCTCTATGTATGTATGTATCTCCCAAATTTAAATACATTACAGTTATGCGGGATAAGCTCTTGACTGTGGGGAAAGTGGGGAGTTTCTGGGTAGTGCCAGCAGGGCAGGCAGGGGCTGTGGTGGGGGACAGGGCCCTCTCTGACCCCGCAGCGCTCTCGTCCCTCGCAGGCCAGCCCAAGGTCGCTCCTACCGTCCACCTCTTCGCGCCATCCTCCGAGGAGATGACGTCCCTGGGCAAAGCCACCCTGGTGTGTCTGATGGAGGACTTCTACCCGAGCCCCGTGACGGTGCAGTGGGTGGCTGATGGCAACACCATCTCCAGTGGTGTGGAGACCAGCCAGCCCCAGCGGCAGAGCAACAACCAGTACATGGCCAGCAGCTACCTGTCGCTGGACGCCAGCAAGTGGCAGAGTTACAATTCTGTCTCGTGCAAGGTCAGGCACGAGGCTGGAAATGTGGAGAAGACCGTGAACAGATCCGAGTGCTACTAACCCCGGCCCGCCGGCCCTTTGCTGGCTCCCTCCCTCCTCCCCACTTCTGGGAACAGCGGCTCCCCCCGCCGCAGATGTCTCTGCCCATGTCCCCTGTGCCCTGCTCCTGTCCCCCCACTCTGAGTGTCACACAAATAAACACCAACACTGAACTAGCGCTGGCTCAGCATCCCTGTCTCTGTGTCCTTCCAACGCACCCGCTGCCCGCGCACTGCCAGTGGCACCGGTACGGAGGGTGGGATGGGAACACGTACACGTGTGCACACACACTCGTATTGCAGGGGCTCTGTGAAGCTTTTCCTCAACCCTGGGGACCCCAGTGAAACCCCCTGGCACTGCCAAGACCAGGGAATGAGCAGCCTGGGGCACCCCATGCACTCATGGAACACGTGGCCCCAGCCATGCCATCCTCAACCCTTGCTCGTTGGCCTCTGGGTGCCAGGTGCCTTGCAGGCACATGTGGCCTGTGGTGGAGGCATGGCCAGCCATGTCCCTTTGCCGCCAGGCCTGGCTCTGTCCCCATTTCTCAGTCACCCCCCTGCTTCCCGGAACGGGGGTCCTGGTGTGGCTGCCGGTTAAGCACAAGCACCAGTTTGTCCATCACACCCTGTGCCACAGCAACACGGGCTCCTGCATGTCCCATGCCCTGTCCCCATCCCCAGCACAGCCCTGGGGATGTTCCCCTGCAGCCCTGCCCATGGAAGGGCTGACAGCCATGGCTGTGCTGAAAGCACCAGTGCTCTGCTGCTGTCACCCCATCAGGGCAGCCAGGAGCCAGGTCAGGGGCTGGGAGCACCCAGCCACGCTGTGTGCAGTTCTGGGGGAGGTGTCCCTCACCAGCCTCTTGGGAAAGGAGGGGTGGCCCCCCCACACCCCCCTCGCCAGGCTGTGCCAGTGGAGTGCCTTGCTCCACCAGACTTTGGTTTGTCACACGTCCCTGCAAGTGTCTTCTGGGGACACAGAATCATAGAACCCTAGAATGGGTTGGGTTGGAAGGCACCTTTAAAAGTCATCCAGTCCAAGCTCCCTGAAATGAACATGGACATCAACCAGATCAAGTTGCTCAGAGCCCCTTTCACCCTGACCTTGAATGTTTCTAGGGATGGGACATCCACAGCTTCCCTCAGCTACCTGTGTCAACACCTCACCACTCTCACAGAAAAAAATGTCCTAATTTTATCTATCCTAAATTGACCCTTCTTTAGCTAAGAAACATTATCTCTTGTCCTATTGCACCAGGGCCTGATAAAAAGTCTGTATTCTTCTTTCTTGTAAGCCCCCTTTAAGTACTAAAAGGCTGCTATAAGGTCTTGCCAGAACCCTCTCCTCTCCAGGCTGAACAGCCCCAACTCTCCCAGCTTCTCCTCATGGCAGAGGTGCTCCAGTGCTCTGAAATCTTTGTGGCCTCCTCTAGACTCACCCAAACAGGTCCATATCCTTTTTATGTTGTGGGATCCAGAGCTGGACACAGCACTGCAGCTGGGGCCTCACCAGAGCAGAATACAGGGGAAGAATCCCTCAATCTGCTGCCCTTGCTGGATTTGATGCAGCCCAGGACCTGTTTGGCTTTTTGGGCTGCAGGTGCCCATTGCCACGTCATTATCCACTGATTCCCTCAAATCCTTTGCAGCAGGACTGTTGCCAATTCCCTCATGCCCCAGCCTGCATTGATATGAGAGCACAGCCCCCCTTCCCTCCTGCTTTTGGTCAGGGAGCTGGCAGCAGGCCGTGACCCCACCTGAGCTGCCAAAAGGCACTTCATGCTCCCAAACAACTTCATTGGCTTTAATCCCTCTTTATCCTCCTCCTCAGCTGGGCAGAGGAGGCCTTGCCATGGAACAGCCCCATGCATAGGGCAAACCCCCTTCCCATCACCCTGCACAGGGGACCGGGCACTCCTGTGCTGGGGGCAGTCACTGTGTCCCTTCCCATGTGTGGGGTGACAAGCTCATGGTTTTCCCAGGAAATCCCAAATTCCACCTCTACAGAGAAAATCCCTGGGCTGTTGCTGGCCACAAGGAAGGAGCCAGCAGCAGGATGCTCAGGGAAAAGAAGGAAGGGCAGATGATGGAGGGATCTGTCCCACTTTGTTTCAAGCTTCTTTAACACAGTTTCCTGAGCAGAGAGGGCCCGCTGTGGCAGAGGTGCAGGGCTGGCTACTGGGAGCTACTGGGCTGTGGTAGGTGGTCCTGAAGTTGAGGGTCCCTGCAGCACAGCCACATCCATCCATCCATCCATCCATCCATCCATCCATCCATCCATCCATCCATCCATCCATCCATCTATCCCAGCTCACTGCTGGGGAATGTGAGCAGCAGCTCCTCCACCCTGCCACTGATCACCTTCCTTGCCCAAGCAAGGTTATTCCCTGGCAAACCCCTGCCTTTGGCATCTCATCCCCAGCCTTGTGGTGCTGCCAAGAGAGCTGCTGCCAGGGACTCTGCCAGCCAGAAATGCCCCAAGGACTGCTGCCAGGAAGAATGTTCACTTCTTTGCCACTGGAAAGATCAAGCCTCAATAATTATCAATTCCAGCAGTTGTTAAATCACGTCAGCAGTGCCTGAGGCTGGAGTGAATGACAGGTAACACAGGACCCCCCATCCCAGCTGTGCTGCCAGGTTTTACCCTGAGAAATGCCTCATTTCTGGGGGGGGGCACTGGGGGAGGGGCACTGGAGGAGGGTGGCAGGGCAATGCTTTCCACAGGTCCTGAGATTCATCTTGACATTTCCTGAGTAAGGCCCATTCCTTGGTCGCAGGACACCGGCCCCAGGTTTTTGTGGGCTCAGTTTGGGGCGTGAGCTGGGGCCTTGCTTCAGATCAGGTCTGTGTGGGCAGAGCACAGGCACATCTCTGACTCAGGGGGCAGGAAACCTCACTAATTATTGATTAAAAGATTTTGCTAAATCTTTTCCATAAGAAACAACTGTCGAGAAGGAAACCTGATTAATTATAGATCAGTGGCCCTGGCCCCTCCAGGGCTCCCATCCTTCCCCACTGCCTGCAACTTGGCAAATTCCCAGCCAGAGTTTTACCCTTAACAAGCCTTCAACAGGGCTGGAGAGCCTCGGCTGGGAATCACAGAGGGATGCGGGGCCTGATCCATCCCCTGGCAGGGAGGGAAGCAGTGTCTGGGAAGAGCAATCCGGATCCACTCCCGCACCACCCTGGCTGGGGGTGTCTGGTGAGCAAATGTGCTGAGCAGAACCGAAACCTCCCTCCCCTCCCCAGCTGCAGCTCCCGCTCTCACTCTGCCGGCTTCTGCACTGCAATTTTAACAGTCATTTATTTTCTCATTTTCCCAGCTTGCCAGTAATTTTGAAATGAGGGGGATCTAATTTAGTAAATGAGAGGCTTCAGGAGGGCTTTAATTAGCTGCAAAGAGAAGCAGTGGATCCCATGGAGGGTTGGGGCTTGGTGAGAGCTGCTTTCCCAGGCTGAGGCTCCCAGGTGAGGGCTTAACAAGGCTTTGAGGGGGCATTTGATAAACCCCAGGGGGTTTGGACACCTTGGGCTTGGAGGAGTCGCACAGCTGAGAACAGAGTGGGGGATGCAGGAATGAAGGCAACAAGAGTGTGGCACTACAGGAGCTCTTGCAAGCCTCACCCCCAAACCACTGCCACAAACCTCGAGCCCAAAGCTCTGCTCTGCTCCCCAAACCCTCCCCGGGTCCCCTCCATGATCACCACCTCTGGCCACATTTGCCCCCAGAAAGCAGCCCTGACTTGCTTTTTTTACTTGTACGTCACTGGGTGATTTCCCCAGGCCAGGTACGCCCCAGCGCCTCGTGCCAGGAGGAGCTGGGGTCTCTCTTTGTGGGGACGTGGCAGGAGCGGAGCGAGTGCACCTGGAGCTGATGAAACACCTCGTCTGGAGAGCCACGGGCGGCGTGGCACGGCTGGAGGGGAGAGGATGGGTCCCGCCTGCCCCAGCGCAGCTGTGGCCCCACAAACAGCCGCGTTCCTGGAGGCAGCGGGGCTGAAACTTGAAAGCAAGAACAGGGGCCCAGAACAGCCCCAGCCCCGGCTGGCGGGAGCGGGGCAGCGCCAGACGCACCGGGGCAGCAGTGGATGGCACAAGCCCCTCGCTCTGGTGCTACGGCTGTGCCAAGCCCGGGTGACGCCCACGGCCTCCGCCGTGCCTGAGCCGGGGAGTGCAGCCCCCGAGCACCTGGAGGGGCAGCTGCTGGTTCCTGCACCCCATCCTGACATTCCCCCCGCTCACCTAGCTGTCTTCTCTGAAGGACTTGGGGCAAGGCTGTGCAGAGCCCAGATTGTGCCACGCCAGCACTGGCCCCCTGTTTTCCCCCAGCCAGCCCCACCATGCAGCTGTGCGGCCGTGGGGCATCCCCTGGCTAAATTTACTCCTCACCCACTACAGTCCCCAATCAGAAATTCGAAAGGCCGCCCCAAAAAAGGAAGCGAAACTGTCTCCAGTGGGTGCTGACGTGTGAAGGCAAGCGAGCGCCACGCGGCTCAGCCCTGTGATGGCGGCCAGCTCTGCGCCCCTGCCTCTCTGGGCTCTCACCTCAGGGGCTCATCACCTTATGGGGACACCGGCCCCTGAGACGGGGGAAGGTCTTGGGGTGGCATGATGCTGCCCAGAATTGGCAGGGTGGATGGTGGTGCTGGACCAGGGACCCACTGGGGGCTGGTGCCAAGGCTGGTGGGACTCTGTGCCGTGGCAGGGTGGTGTCCCCAGGCCAGGGTCACCCTCCTGTCCCCTGGAGGGTCCCTGACAGGGTGCCCAGTGGGGTCTTGCCTGACAGGGTGGTCCCTGCCCTGGTGTGGGATGTCCCAGCCACTGCACACATGCACACACACGTGTGTGCACACATTGCACACGTATGTGCAGACACGTGCACACACACACCTCCCTCCAGGGATCCCAGTGCCTCCAGCCCCCCAGCTGGGCACCACTGACCCCACACCTGTGGGCTTTGAGGCCAGGGAAGACCTGGCACTGCTCACATTGTGGCCTTGTCTCCCTGTGCCACCACCACAGGGGGACCAGCCTGACCAGCCTCCTGCTGCTACCCTGCTGTCAGGTCACCCCGAATTTACTCTCTCATTTACTGAATTAAACTGATCAGTCCCTGCCTGCTGCCAAGGCAGCCCCTTCACTGGGGTCAGCCCTCGGTCCGACCTGTTGCAGGGTACAGGGGCAGCCTCCAGGTTCACAAAATATGGGGCAGGTTTCCCCAAGTCCGGGAAATAAAACACAGGTTATAAATGAATAAAATACATGTTATAAATTAATAAAATACAAGATATAAATTATAAAATACAAGTCATGAATGACTAAATAGTATCAAACACCCCTGTGCAACCCTGGGTCAAAGCCCCAGCTGGAGACAGCCAGAGAGCACAAGACCAAGGTTTATTGCCCTGCAATTGAAAGAGAATTAAATGAAATAAATAAATGTTTGAGGCTGGTGTGGTCGAAAACACGACCTGAGCATTCAAGCCCATTTGCAAAGACGAGAGCAATCATTTGCATAACTGTGTCAAAACAGCAACTGCCAGGGCATGCAGCTGGCAGGAAGGTACCCCCTTGCTGGCGGTTATTTAGACGTGTATGAAACTCCACCACAGCCTGGGGGAGAGCCCAGTAAACAGCCCCAAAGAGAAGTGCTCAGGCTTGTAAGCAGATTGTAAACAAGCTGAACCGACTCAGAAATAAACACCTTTCAGCTGCGTCAAAATATTTATCATCTCAAGTTTATTGTGGTAATAAAAAACAACCCCCAGCAGAGCTTGAGCCTGGTCTGGGGACTCAGCAAACCCTTGTTTTCTCTCATGTTTGAGGTAAGCAGCTGCTAATCCCTGGTCAGGTGTGCTGATAGAGAAAGATTTGATTGCAGGGCTGGTGCTCCCCGTGTGGAGAAATGTGGTCATTGAATTGCAGACCTTGTTAAGACTCCCTGGGTGGGACTTTTCAGTTTAATGTTAAGAAATTTCATGTTAAGAGCGTTAGTGGCATGGTGACAACAAGGCGGTGGCAGTGGTGGCTGAGAGGTGTGATGGGGGTGGCTGCCAGGGCCCTCACCAGGCCCTCAGGAGGGAGCAGAAGTGTTTGGATCACCCAGTTAGGGAGGACTTTTAGCCAAATTTGCCTTTTTCCCTCTCCACAGCCAGGATGGGCAGAGCAGACTGTGAGGGGAGCAGAGAGGAACACGGGGTGCACCCCGGGGCTGGACTCTGAACCCCATAGATGTGGTGTTTAGGGACATGGGTTGGACCTGGCAGTGTCAGTATGACCTTAGACAGCTTTTCCAGCCGTAAGGGTTCTGGGACCCTGCCCCAGCCAGTGACACCCTCACCGACAGCTCCCCACCCTGTGCACATGCTGCCAGCCCTGGGCCAGAGCCACAGCCCTTTCCCCTTCCTCTGCAGCCACTGCAGGGAAAAACACCAGGTTTAAACATTTCTGCCATGTTTTGGGAGCTTTTGGCCGGACCCCCCGGGCTGGCTGTGGGCAGGGGGTGCCGATGCACATCACAGCCCACCCAGGTGAGCCAGGCACACTCACAGGCAGCTGTTTCCACAGCCCCGTGACTTGGAAATAGCCCTTGCTAAAATTACAGCCCGCCAAAACCGAGAGCCCGCCAAAACTGAGAGCCCGCTTCGGCCAAACACCAGCTGGGAGCCAGGAATAGCCCTGGCCTCGCCACGCTCCGCTGCCTTGGCACAAACTTTCCAGCACGTGGCACCCCGAGCATCGCTGCCTGGCCGTGCCGCGGGCAGGGCGAGAGTGGGAAAAGCCAGGTTTCGGCCCCGATTCAGCAATGGCTTGTGGGAGGAGGGTGCATTCCCATGTTCTTTCCCAGGCAGCCCAGCATTCCCAGCAGAGGCACAGCACCTCCCCAGATTTTGGGTCCCAGCAGGGCTGCCCAGTGTGTGCTGAGTCTTTGGGGTGGTTTTGGTGTCCAGCTGTACGGAGGATCTCTGCTGCCAGACCCTGCCTGGTGCCACTACTGTCCTCTGCTGGGGACAGCACAGCCAGCCAGGGTAAGTTCCCCAGGTGATGGGGACCCTGGGGGGTGCCTGCTCCCAGAGCTACTGTCCAACATTTTGGTCCCCAATGCCTTTGGGAGCCACAGCCTGTGCCCTCCATGGTCCTCCCGGGCACCTGGTCCCACTGCCTGGGTGCCCCTCACACCCTGGCCTGGTACTGGAGTGGACTGGGGGGCTGCAGCCACGTGGGGCTCACCACGGCCAACTGGGCCCTCTGTTCTCACCAGCTGGGGCTGGGCCCACCCCGGGCTGGACCCGGGCATGTCCGTGGGGCAGCTGCCCTGTGGCCTTTGGACACAAGGGGCTGGAGCTGGGCAGTGCAGCTGGGAGTGGTGGGACATGGATGGACATGAGACAGAATGGAGGCCATGGGAACATGGAGGGGCAGGGCACACAGCGGGGGACATGGGGGGAACAGAGGGCACAGTACTGGGGGTGGTAGGGCACAGGGAGCATGGGAACACTGAGGCCAGGGACATGAAGACACAGGGCACAATGGCATCGGGACATGGGGGACAGTGGCAAGAGGCCATGGGAGCCAGTGGCATGGGGGACACAGAGCCCAGGGGCATGGAGACACATGGAATAGTAGTATGAGGACACAAGGGACAGCAACAGGAGAATATGGGACACAGGGGCACGAGGACAGGGGTGACAATGACATGGAGACAGTGGCATGAGGACAAAGGGGACAAGAACCTAGGGAACGGGGCAGAGGGGAAAAGTGAAAGAGGACATGAGGGGATAGGGGCACAGGACATGGGGAACAGGAGCCTAAGGACACAAAGGAAAGGGCCCCAAGGACACGGGGAACAGGGACAGGAGGACAGAGGTGGCAGTGGCAGGACACAGGGACACGGGATGCAGGTGGCAGTGGCGGAGACTGGGACACAAGAACAAGGGACAGAGGGACAAGGGGCACAGGCACACAGGGAACAGGTGGCAGTGTCAGGGATGGGGACAGAAGGACTCGGGGCCCGGGTGTGAGGGATGGGGACAGGAGGACTCGGGGCCCGGGTGTGAGGGATGGGGACAGAAGGACTCGGGGCCCGGGTGTGAGGGATGGGGACAG
>VXAZ01003912.1:16723-73701 GCA_013399875.1 Gymnorhina tibicen
AGGGATGGGGACAGAGGGACTCGGGCCCGGGTGTGAGGGATGGGGACAGAGGGACTCGGGCCCGGGTGTGAGGGATGGGGACAGGACTCGGGCCCGGGTGGCGGTGGCGGGGCCGTGCGGAGGGCGCCCCCTGGCGGCGGCCCAGCCGCTGCGGGCGCCTCTCCTTGCGCGTGCCCGTGGCGCCCCCGCGTGTCCGGCGCGTGCCCGTCCCCGAGCTCCGGGGATCACAGAGCCACATCCCCCCGGCCTGGGCATCGGCGGGTGTGCGACGGGGCCCCTCCGCCCACGGAGAGCCCCTTGCAGCGAGGGCTTCGCCCCAGGGGGATGCTCAGGACCCCCGCACCCACGGGGGCTGCGGCCACCGCCGGGGCTGGGGGCTGGAGCCCTGCACTGGCAGTGGTTCCCTCCAGAAATGATGAAAAACCTCAGCTTGCCCTGCTCTTCTCCCAGATAACGGCCTGTGCTCTTCGCCCATAATACAGGAGAAGATGGGAACGTGCCTGGAGCTCCAGCACATTAATTATGAACCACCCCCCTCACGCAGCCCTGCCCCGGCAGCGCCGGCAGCTGCAGTTATTCCTGCCAGCACAAAATGAGCTCCGTGGAAAGATCCCTGTGTCCTGCACAAGGTCACTGCAGGTGCCGTGCTCCCAGTGACGCCCCCATCCCTCCAACAGCCGGTCCCGGCCCTGGGGAAAGCGACGGGGCAGCGTCTGCAGCCCAGGGACCACACGGATCCTGAGCCGGGGCCGGGATCTGGCTCTCTCCTGCCTGCCTGCACCACCACGCAGGGGATAGCCCTGAATGCCACCCAGACACCACCCCCAGCCCCCTCCCCACTGACCCCACAGCGCCATGCCGAGCACCTGCCCCAGATGTCGAAGGGACACAGAGCCAGCAAAAAAAGAGGTAGCGACGCACAGCCACTGTGAGGACCTTGGCTTTATTCCAGCCTCTACAGCATCGTCCTCCCGGCAGCTCCCACTGCCCATCTACAGGGGCATCCCAGGGCAGCTCCAGGCTTGCAGAGATTCACCTCTGCAGAGATGCAGGTTCACAAAATCTTCACCCAGCCAAGGTTTCAACGTGCTTTTTTTGTTGTTGTTTTTTCCCATTTCCCATGAACAAGATGCATCACCTCCATCTCCGCTGCAGCAGGGCCAGACCCTACGGGGCTGGTGAGAAGAGGCTGAGCAGGGCCAGGAGGAGCAGGGGCGAGAGGAGCTGGTGGCAGCCCCCGTGCAGGGACCCACCTCTGGCTGTGGCCCCCCGGGAGGCAAAGATCTTCCGGCCACGGAGGGGCTGCGGCGGGCGGAAGTTGTTGATCATTTTTAGGAGTGTGGATCCCTCGAGTGGGAAGTGGAGGGTGCTGACGAATGCCTTCAGCTGCACAGGGAGAGAGGAAGGGTGGGCAGCTGCATTGCCAGGCACCCCAAGCCCCTGCCCACTGTCAGCCCCCCTCGTACTGCCCTGCCGCCAGTAGCACAGGACCCATGGCATGGCCCCACACCAGTGGGTGTTCTCCCACCTCCCCCACTGCTCTCCTGAAGCCAGACCCACAGGGAGGCACAGAGGCAGGTCCTTACAAGAATCAGGTCTTGAGTTTTAAAGGAGCTAATTGTGTTTTGGTGCCGACAGTGAGCACTTAAAGAGTGGCTGGCCCATGACTCCCTCAAGAAAACACATCTACCAAGATGCTTGGGCAGCAGAGGAGAATTCCTTCCTTCCATCCATCCATCCATCCATCCATCCATCCATCCATCCATCCATTCATCCATCCATCCATCCATCCATCCATCCATCCATCCATCCATCTCCTTGGAGCCTCTACTGAGCTTCAATGGATTCACTCCCATTTCTCTTTCTGAATGCCAAGGCTGGGCAGGAGAGCAATATGGGTGGGATTTCTCCGTACTGGCAGGTGGCCACATCTCCACTACTTAACCTTCATAAAATTAATTAATTGCCAAGTTGCCAGGAGCATTATTATAGAGATGACTTTCCCTGTGCTCTTGCTCAAGGGTCAGGAAGGACCAGGAGAGAGGTCACCCTGGGGATCCAGCCTTTTGGGTGCTGGGGCTGTACATGCCAGTACCTGCTCCCGGCCAATCTCCACTGGCTCCTCGAAAACAGTCCAGACGACGGCCTCGCTGCAGTCGGGGGTGGTGAGGGAGCCCTGGTAGCGGTAGTAGCCGGAGAGCCGGCCGGCACGCGGCAGCAGCGTGCTCAGGCGGAAGGTGGAGGCCAAATCCACAGAGTCCCCTGTGGGGCAAGACAGGGGCACTCAGCCTGTCCCCTACCGGGGATGTGGGGACAGCAGGGCCAGCCCCGTCAGTTTCCCTTCAGCCAGATGGACCCACGGTCTGGCGGGTCCCCCCACCCAACCCGCTGGGGTGCATCCCTGCCTTCGCACACCAGGGTCTCCCCTTTCCTGCCCCGCCCCGATGAGGTGGCAACTCACCAGCGTGGGAGACGTTCCTGAGTCCCGCCACGATGGTGTTGTAGTTGGTGTTAGTGGTTTCAGAGACCTGTGTACGGGGAGAATAAGTGGTTGAAGTCAGGCAGAGCCTGGGCAGGGCAGAGCTGGGTCATCCTGCCCTGCCAAGCAACCACAGGCAGAGCCAGCCCCGCCTCACATTGTTGCAGAGCAGTGGGGAAGGGTTCCCGGCACTGTCTTGCACAGTCAGTGCGTTCCCTGGCCTCTCCTGGCCTTGACCCAGCCCTCCTGCCCTTTCCCACTCCCTCAGGACACCTGTACAACGCTGCCCCGGCTGCACCACCAGCACCCAGTTCCTAGGGGGCCCCTGCAGACCCACCTGGAAGAAGAAGCCGAGGACAGCCAGCCCATTGGGATGCCCCTTGGCCTCTGCCAGTGTCTGGTACTTGACGTTCATGTGGACAATGTGCATCTGAGGAAAGCACAGAGGAGCCAGGCGTGGACATCTGCCCCCAGCCAACACCCTGGCAGCAGGACATTCTGCTATGGATCCTTCCAGCCAGCTTGGGATGGCCGGACACTGAGTCAACCTCTCCCAGTAAAGCCCTCCTGGTCCCACTGGCACTTCTGTGGGGTGGCTGTTCGGAGGATCAAAGCACCCCAATGAAGCGAGCATCCTTTGAAGGGTGTGCAAAAGGGGGGGCAGCCGTCCCGGGGTGCTTGCCAGACACAGAACATAAATTCTGCTTTCCTCTGGCAGATAATGAATATTTTAGAGGCGCAGAGCCTCTTTCATCCAGAAGGATCCCAATGTGCTTGGCACAGCACACTCCTGCTTGCTCTCACTTGCATTCATTAGCTCCGTGTGTGGTCCCAGCAGGGCACAGAGCCCCCCAAACCCCGCTGAGTGCCTCGGACGAGGCAGCTTGGCCCACGCATGGTAGAGAAACACCTTTAGTCTCACGTCAGCTGCTTTTTCACCACCCAGGTGCCTGTGCAGGAGCACGGTTGAACCCACCAGTGCAGAATCACAGAGCCCAGTCACCCGCTGCATGACAGCCTTGGGGTGCCCCAGCATCACCCCTTCCCACCACACCAAGGGCTTGGGCGACCCAGAACGTGATGGGGGCTTTTTCTCACGTACCTCCATGGGGAGCTGGCGCCCGTCGAGGGTGTGCTCGGAGCCATTCCCGGCCGGGCTGCCCCAGTGGAAGTGGAGCTGGATGGCGCGGTACCTGCCGGGGAGGCCTCCGCCGCTGATGGTGATGTGCTCAGAGGCCGACTCACTGGCCAGGCTCAGCATCACTGCAAGGGCAGCAGGGCAGGGTGAGGAGGGGCTTAGGATGGAGAACAGCCCTGGCACAGCTCCTTCTCCCCGGCTTCATCCCAGCACTAACATTAATCTGCGTGGGATCCTGGAGCACCTGGGAGTGGCACCAGAGCCAAGCCCCAGTCAGGACGGTGACTGGGGAACTGGGACAGGGGAAGGTGCCCGGCTTCAGCACGCACCTGTGTGCCCGTTGTTTGTCAGCCTCCACTTGCCGGGGGGAGCCTGGTCGTAACCCTCGAAGAGGATGTCCCCGAGGCCACCATCCCGCTGCAGCCGGCGCCTGTCGATGTTCACAGGGGACTGCTTGTCGCCACCGCATGTGGCTTTCAGCTCCTTCCAGTGGCTGGGCCCTGTAGAGGAGGAGCAGGGGCACCAAGGGCAGCCACCGAGCCACCGCTGCCCCCGGGGGGGGACACAAGGCCACGGGTGGCTTTGTCCCCAACCAGCCCTGCTGTCCCTGCCAGCCCGGCCGTGCTCTCTTGTATCCCATGGGAACTGCTCTCCTGCCCGGCTAAGTTTCCTTCCTACTGATGAGCAGGGGCTTATTGCAGCCTCATGCATAATTCAGCAGGATTTCCCCGAGGGGCTGGGGGCTATATTTAGCCTGGCAGCAGCGTCCACATTAACACTGGTGAAGGGCAGGCTTTTTCCCTGCCCCTTCTGCCCGTTCCCGGGTTTTAGCATGTTTAACCTACTCACGCTGGTTCTGTCCAGCTGTGACAGGTGACAGTACAGCCTGGCCACACAACTCATCCTGGGGCAAATCCTACACAGGTTCCAGTGTGACTACACGATGCCCATCAGCAGCTCCTGGGGCGGGGGGCTCACCATGGCAGGAGCTGGGTGAGGACACGGCAGCGCTGGCAGCTGACTGGACCCCCTGCAAACCCACAGTGCTGCCTGGGGGCTGTGAGCGGGGTCCCCCACGGCCGCCACCACGGCCAGACCACACAACCAACCCATAAACGTGGCTTGTCCCCATTGCCCGGACATCACCTCTTCTTGCAACACTTGCTGCAGCCCACAGCCGTAGGATGTAGCCAGCCAGCCACCCTGCTGGGCTGGTCACTGGTCCAGCATGGCTGCCACGGCACCCCACTCGTTCTCCTGGTGCGGCCCAGGTTAGAGGTGTCAGCACCGGGCACTGCTGGTATCTGGGCTCAGTCCCAGCCAGGGAACAGGAGCTCCCTCAGTGTTTCCAGCCCTGTCCTCCCAGGGCACCTCCATTCCCGGGGGAGCTCAGCACATCCCGCCAGGCACTGTTAGCTCTTCTCACGCACACATTATGGCTGGGCCGCCTTTGCCCACAGCTGGGGTTTGGGGAACTGTTCCCCCAGCAGTGCCCCGTGGTTCAGCTCTGACGTTTTCCTTCCTCCTGGGCAGACAAAACCACAGACCCTTGTGGGATGTATCCCACCTCCTGCCCCCCTGGGATCAGCCCTTACCCTTCACGTTCTCCTCTCATTACTTCAGGCAACTTTTTGCCTGGAAGCGCTGGGAGCTGCAGCTGGGCCGAGCCACCATCCCACCAGGTTCCTGGCACGGTGTAACTGGGTGGCCCCACAGATTACCAGGTGCCTTCATTAAGGGGCCGTTCTTCACGGCTCTGCTGCGGGCACACGGCCGGCTCCACGCTGCTCCAGCCGCTTCCCACCGGCCCCTCTCCCCTGCCAAAACCTTCCCCTCGCTGCCAGCCCGGCAACCTTAAACCGGGTAAGACCGAGCCTCACTCCGACAGGGATGAGCGGAGCCCAGCAATCCACACTCACAAGCCACAGGGCATGTAAATCCAAGAGCTATAAAACAGTTGGGCCGTAACAGCTGATTAAATGCTTGATGATCTTTAATTAACCTTTTACAAGCTATTTGTAATTTGTATTTGTTTGTTTTGAGACAAAGTGCCCCCAGCCATGTGTCCCTCCCTAGCCAGGCCTGCTCAAAGGGAGCTGTCCCTCCTCAGTCGGGCCCCTGGGCCCCAGTCCCACTCCCTGCCTGCACTGGGTTTGTAATACCGTATTTTAAAACCTGGACTTAATTTGTTTCAGGTGGAAGGGGGAAAGCTGGTGCTGCCCCAGGAGCACCCGGACCTGGCTGCGGTGAGGGATGGGGCCGAGTCGCTCCGAGGGGCTCAGGTGTTTGTCAAGTCTCTACAGCAACACCCCCAAAAGCAAAGCTCCTCTGACCTTTCCATAACACTGTTGGTGTGACATGGTGGGGGTTTGCCCTTTTCCATGCCGTGCTCCCCACTGGGCCTTGCTGATGCTGCCCAGGTGCCCTTGGCTGAGCACTGTGGGGAGACACGAGGGTCTGAGCCCTGCACAGCCCCAACACCCCCACACTTGGCACCACTCACCGCACTGGGGGTCCTGTGAGTCGTAACACCACTGCCCTGTGGGAGAAAGGAGAGCTCAGGGCAGGTGATGGAGACAGGCACCCCCTCCCCAAACCCACCTGCAGCCGTGCCCAACCCCCCAGCAATGAGGACATCCCCCAGTGCAGCCCGGGGTCCCGCCAACACTTGTGTTGATCACGGTTATTTTTGGCGCTAGTGTTTTCGCACCCTCCCTGCCTCCCCCAGACGCTCCACAGGGAAACCTCCCTCGGTATCGCTGCTCCAAGGCAGCCAAACCTCACTGCTCACTGCGCTCCTTCCCCAACTCTTGTGGGGCCATCCCCCGTCACCCATCCTGGGGAGCCAAGGCAGCCCCTCACCCCACAGCAGATGCCTTGCGGCCCCCAGCAGCCGCGGGCGAGCGGGAGCCGAGGGGAGCTGCCGCAGCCCTCCCCGGTGTCCCCGCGGCTGGGCTGGCAGCGGCGGCAGGCGGGCGGTGGGCAGGCCTGAGCCCACGCCGTGGGGATGGTGGCTGGTCCCGTCACTCAGGGCCAGCTCAGCCAGAGCTGCCGAACTCCCACCGGCTCTCGGGTGGCTGTGGGTACCACAGGCTCGATGACAAGTGCTGGCGCAGCGGGTGCAGGGACACCGAGGGGATGCCGAGAAAGCTGGCGTCCTGCTCCTGCTCTGCTATCTGCGCATCCACCCAGGGCCACCGGCTCTGCAGAGGGAGCTGGGGAGTGCACCCCTTCCCTCCTCAGCTCCCCGCTCTGCTCCTGGCAGGAGGCACAGAGCAACCTGGTGCTGCCCGGGGCCAGCCCACGTGAACGGTCCCCGCTGATGGCCGAGGGGCCGTGCCAGCGGGCCCGGCTGCAAGCGAGCCGAGCCACGCTCTCGTGCCAGCCACAGCCGCTCGGACCAGCAGGACAAAGGCAGCCCCGCCTGCCTCCACCTGTGCTGCTCAAGGCCCCAGCCTGCGGCACTGCATCCAAAGTCTCACAGTGGTACGGGAGACACCAGCCCCAGAGGAGAACTGGGAGCGGGACAGTGCAGGCAGGACTCGGACGGTCCCCAGAAGCAGGGATCTTGGGGTCCAGGGGCAAGCCGAACTCCTGGGAAATCCTCAGACCTGCACGCACCAGCCCTCGAGCATCCTCCGGCAGGAGCCAGGGTAGTGCTGGGCAGCCCCAGCCTGGCCCGGGCGCAGGTGAGCACCCAGCGCCTCGGCCCGGGACGGCAGCGCCCTTTCGCCCGGAGGTTTCGTCCTCATTGCTGTTTCCCGGTGGTGCGGGTCCGCGGCGTGGATGGGCTGAAGCCCAAGACCCCGGTGTCCCAAGGGGGCCCTGGCCCGACCACCTGCCAGCACAGACAGCCGCAGGCGGGCTGAGACCTCCCGAGCCCGGCGGCGCACAGGGGGTGCGTGGTGGGAGGGCAGGAGAGGGCTCCTGGGACAGACTAGGTCCCCCAGTCCCTGGTACCAACCCCTCAGCCCGCATCACCCCTCGACAAGTGGGAAGGGAAGGGAATGGAATAAGCGGCGCCCCCCAGGCCCCCCAATCCCGCGCCCCCGTCCTCTCCACCCGCGGGACCCCCGGCCCCGCCGCCCCGGGCGCAGCTCACCTCCCGCGGCCGCTCGCACGACGAGGGGCAGTGTCAGGAAAGTTATGCCGAGCCCGGTGGGGCCCATGGAGGCGGGGGTCAGCGGGGGGACCCCCGCACTGCCCCGTCCCGTCCCGTCCCTCCGCAGTGTGCCCGGTGCCGGGCTGGGGCGGGCGGCAGCGCTGGCAGCGCCCGCAGTCCGGGAGATGCTCGGCTACAGCCTGGGCTCTGCTCTTACATATTCATCACCCGGGCTGAGTTTTTAACTCCTCGGCTGCTAGGAGGGAGCGGGGAGAGCCCGGCCCCCGGCCAGCCCCCCGCGCCCGCCGGGTCCCTGCCCGCGGTGACAGGGACAGGCGGGGAGCGGGGGCTGGCGGAGCCCACGGGTGCTGCGCTCCCCGCCCCGCTCCCCGCCCGGTACCATCCCGCTCTCCATCCCCAAAGCTGGAGGTCGGCAGCATCCCCGCAGTGCCCCATCCCGCCCCCGCACAGCGTGTAGGACTACAGATGGACTTCAGGGGCCTGCCAGGAGGCGGAACGGACTGGGGACAGCAGCTTTGGCCCATCCCCTCCCCATCCCTTGCAGACACAGGCTGTGGGACATAGCCTCCCCCCAGCTTTGGGAACTCCCCAGCCAGCAGCGGGTCCTGCATCTCCCATGTCTGATGCATCATCCCATGCGTGATGGTTCCCACCTGGTGAGGGGCAGGCGGTGCCATGGGGACCCACAGACCAAACCCAGCTCATGCCTACAAGCAGAGGGCCCTCCCTGGATGAAGCCCAGCGAGCACCTCCTGGAGCCCCATCCTCGGGGCCCAGGCGGCCTCCACAGCCACGCTATAGGGGACCCTCAGTCCCTGCAGTCACCAAGGAGCCGCACAGTGCTGGGGCAGGATTCAACCCTTTCCTCTCCAGCAGGCACAAGGCTGCACTGGCTCACACTCACAGCCATGGGGCACTGGCTGGCCAGTGCAGGGGGGCAGTGCTGGGGCACAAGCCTTGTGCACGCACCCGAGCAGCACTGGAGCCAGTGCAAGCATCCCGTGCTGGTGGACGCAGCTGTTCAGCTCCCCAGCACAGAGTGAGCATATGCCATCCCATTGCACCTGTCCAGGCAGGTCCCACAGGAGCCAGGATCTCAGCAGGTAGGTAGGAAGGGGGTGAGAACACAGGAGCATGGTGTTATCACGTTCTCCTAAAATATCTGTGCCTTCCTCAGGCAGCAGAGGAAAGGAGGCCAAGGGGCCCAGCCCGCAGCTCCCCTCGCCGGTACTTGGCCCTGGCCGGGAGCACTGGCGAGTCACTGCCAGGATGAACAAACCCAGCAGCAGTGCGAGGGCAGCGGGAAGCAGCCTCCTGCTGCCAGCTTGGCCAGGGATGGGCTCTGGCTCGGCAGAGCTGCTTGGCTGCTGTGTGCTACAAGGGGCTCATCCTCAGCAGCGATTCTTTGGGGCACCTTCTTCCCCCCAGGCAGCACCGACCCCAGTCAGTGCCTGGGCAGCACCGAGCCACGTTTGGGCCCCAGGTGCAGGGCACAGAGGAGGGCAGCAGCACAGGTGTCCCCTGGTCTGGTCTGGATCTGCGCCATGGCTGACACTTGGCCCCTGCTCCAGGGATGAGGTAGTCTGCGGAGGGCTGCGGTCATGCTTCCAGAGAGAGCCGCAAAGGGCGGGCAGGTGAGGCAGAGGGTCGCACCAGCTCTGCAGCCTGCTGCCGACGGCTGCCGGGAAAGAGGAGCTGTTCCGGCACTCATGGTACCAAAACCTCCCTTGGAAACATGAGGCCACCAAGTGACCCCTCTTCCTACACGCCCACAGCAGGACAGCCCATATTGCCAGGCGGTGGGGGAGAAGCTCAAGAGTCTTGGGGTCAGAAGATGAGACTCACTGCACCATGGACATTTTTTTAGGCTTTCAGGCTTCTCTAGTGGTGATTTTTAGCAAGGGGGGCAAGAGCAGAGTGTGGGGCACAGCATAGCCCCAATAAGAAGCGGGAGCAGAGCGAGGAAGCAGTGGGATCTACAAGGCGTGTGGAAAGGCACCACTGTACTGTGCCCTACCCTGCTCCCACCCACCCCCACTGCCTGCTCCCTAGGGTGCATGGCTGACTGCTGGCACCCGTGCCAGGCAGGAGCAACCTCCAGTTTCTATAGGAACCAGATCAAGCCTTGAAATTGCCGGCCTTGCTGACGTGGTTCTGGTGGTGAGCTCACAGCTGATCCTGCAGCTTTGTGCCGTCCTCATAGGGCGACACCACGTCCATCAGCCTGCTGCCACAGAGCCAGGAGGCAGCAAGATCCCCGCAGACACGCGTAGTCACAGCACCAAGGGCAAGAGCCACGATAAGGGGAAAAATACCACTGAAAGATAAAAATAGTTACTTAAGCTGCAGCCATCGATTGGTCGCGGGCACGGTGCCACCCTGGTGGGAACCCCCACCACGTGCACCGTCAGCAAGCCCTGCGCCTGCACACGGCAGAGGTGCCAGCAGCTCCTGGAGGTAAATCCTACACTGCCACCCGGGAGCCTGCCCAGGGACCCGGGCTGACAGGGACAGTGACAAGACCAAGACTTGAGCCGCCAGAATGTGGTTCACATCACCCGGGGATGGGTGCACGAAGAGATACGGGCATCCAGAGAGGCAAAGTTCACAGGCAGTAAATACTCTGATCTTTGATCCCCATAATAAGCTGGTGCTAGCCCAGGAAGAAAGCCGGGAGCGGGGCAGGGAGCGCAGCAGGAGCCGGCTCCGGCGCCGGCACAAAGGAGGCACTGTGGCCGGCAGATGCGCTCCGGCCGCACGCCGCTGCACAGCCCCTTCATTCATCCCACGCTCCCGCCGCCGCCGGGGTCAGCGACATCGCCCCCCCCACGGCCTGGCACCCCCGGGGGCACTGCCAGCACACGGCCCCGGCGCGTGTCTGACACGCTCCCCCGCCCTGGCGCTCTCCCAGGGGCTGAGCGCCCCGGACACGCCGTGCTGAGCACAGCTGCTCATCACGCTCGCAGAAAAACGCATTTTAAGCTGCTAAGAGGTTGCAGCAGGAGGCTGCCCAGCAATGCCCTGCCGCAGCACCCGAGGGTCAACACAGACAGCTGCTCACGTGTGTCCCCGGGTCATGCTGGGGAGCCCCGAGAGCCGTGGCTGTGCTTCGGACAATCCACGCTGCTCCCTGCAGGAACTGTCCTGTCCCCAGGCAAGGGGCGGGAGGCGAGGGCGAGTTGTATCCGCACAGCATCTCCCAGCACCAGCAGAGAGCCCCGCGGGGGTCCAGGCCAGACTGAGCCCCTCCAAGAGCTCGCGACACCAGGCAGCCGCTACGGAGAGAGAGATGCTCGTCCCCCCAAGAGCAGCAGCGGAGGAAGGGCTGCGTCCCATCGCTCTCAGCCGGGCCAGCATCGCCCGGCTGGAGCCGCGATGCAGCTCTGGAGCTGTGCTGTTCAGGGCCACGGAGGCTGCTGCGGTGGCAGCTGCCCTCTGCAGGCACAGGGACGGGGGAGCGGAGCCCTCCCTGGCCCCACAGCGACAGTGACAGTGCCCGCTGGACGCCTTTCAGCAATGAACGCACCCTGCGGCCGCCAGCGGGGCGCGGCCCGGCTCCGCAGCACCCACAGCAAACACTGCGAGCCCGGCGGCTCGTGGAAAAACAGGGAGCTGGGAGCCTGGACCACCCTCTTCATTCCGCATAACCCCCTGCCCCTGGACTCAGCGTCTTCCCATTGGTTTGGGGAGGGCAGCAGGAATACACTGCACTTCATTTTTGTGGGTATAAACCCAAGACTTTCCTAAAATTACACTAATACAGGTAAATGCCACTGGAATCTGTATCCACAGGAACTGTGGCAGCCTACCTGCTCAAAGTTAAATGCATCTATTGCTCTTTTTGCAAAATCACAGCTCAGAAGTGCGATTTAACAAAACCCTCCTTCGCAACACTGGGGAACCACACTGCCGCAGAAATCAGGAGACACTGGAACACAACATTTCTCTTACAGAACACAATTTATTTGGCATTTGGATGAAATGTTTCTCACAGCATCTTGAAAAAAAAAAGAAAGATTAGTGCCAACCCCAAAAGTTAAAACAAAAACCAGTGTCACAGGGACTCAATTATTATAGTATCAAATTTAAATTCTACATGGTATTTCACAGAATATCAAAATCTTTTATACACTGCCACAGTTAAGTCCAGTCACAAACCAACTACACAGGAGAAGCCTGCAAGTGCAGCGCTGGCTAAAATGATTTTCCAGAGGAAGGTAAAAAGCAGTGTCTCATTCTCTCGCAGCCTCCCAGGCGCCCTCAGCCCAACACACAGGGATGGCGCAGCACAGCCACCTCTGCTGCCATCAACCCTGACCCACTCAACACTCAAGGGGCACATACTAGAAAATTAAAGCTATGTGGTACCGTAGCAGGCAGGCAATGCTGACTGTTGTTAGGGGGAAGCGCATCTTCATCACCGAAAGCATCTATTCCAAGGGAACACCTATTTCACTTGGGACAGGGGAACATCAGAAGCAAACATATGAACTTTGATTCACCTCCTCTACACTCAACTGCTCTAATTTTACAGTCCAGCTCCCAGCTTGCAAGGGAAATTTAAAAGGAATTTCTGCGTATTACATGTGCCTTAGCTAGGGAGAAAAAAGACGTTTCAGCAACAGAAAAAAGGAGATGCACGTTATGGATTGTAAGAGGCAACATTAAAACATCAGCGTTTTGCCACTGAGAAGTCACATCTGAAAGATAAAAACATCTTTAAGTACCAGCTTCCAATTTATCTAACATGAGTTGGGAAAGAATGGTAATAATTACTGGTCACAAAAAACATTTTCTTCCCAAGTACTGGAACAGGCCATCACTCCATGACACCTGTGGAGGCAGAGCACCCACCGACTGTAAGATTCAGCCTTCAGAAAAGAATGCCCACCTACTTCATTCTCCTTCTAGATCAATGTCCTGCTGTGCCTGGCTAAAGGAACAGGCTGGGGCTCAAACTAAACAGGACTGAACATCCCACAGACAAGCTCCTTGTACACCTGAATGACAGTGCTGATCTAGCACGCAGAACCCAGCACCCCTGTAACGTTTTACCTCTACAACTCACCTAGGACAGAGCCAGAGGCTGCTGTGAGACTGTGGATGGGCATCACTGACAAACCAGAGTGTCAGGGGCCGCTCCTAGGGAACAGCAGAGACCCCACTATGGCACCGCAGTACGGGGAAGCTGAGGAGCAGCTTTGCCCGAGGCCACAGCGGAACAAGACCAGCCCTGCACGGAACCGAGCGCTGGGACTTTACAACGACTGCGGTCAAGGACATCCCGAGGAAAACACACCCTGGGCTCACACGTGCTGCTGGAAACCATGTGGCAATGCCATCTCCCTGCTGGGGCTGCAGGGACATTGAGGATGCATCCGTTGTTTAGAAAAACATCCAGAGATGTGAATGGCAGTGGGGAAAAATCAATGCAGAGAGTAACTCCAGACATCTCATCAATCTAATGGCAATCAAACCAGAGGTTTCCCTTGGGCAAGCACCAACCCTCTGTAATTGGCACTCGGGACAAACTGCCCACCAGTCACCTTGCCAAGGGCAAGGAAGGTTTGCTGAGGAGTCCACTGCTGTCAAGAAAACTTAACTCTTCCCCAGTTGGTCCGGAAGTCTGAGTAGTTGGGACGTTTTCTGCTACAAAGGCTCTTACTCCAGGAGAAAGTACTCAATGTAAAAAAGCTACATTGAAAAGGGAAAAAAAGAGACAATTTTATTGCCAAATTAGAAGCTCACCGAGAGGTAAATGAGCTGTACTTAGTGAGCTGCTCCATTCAAGGCAGAATTTCCCTTGTTTGCAGTTAAGATGAAGAAGGATAGGAGAAAACAGAGAAAATAGCAGTCTCCTGCCAATATACAAGTGGGAAAGGCTCAGAAGCAACGGGGAAAATATCACACTGAGGCTTCTACAAAGAAGCCTCCATTTGGAATAGCTACAACCAGGAGCCACAATGAAGTTGCCAGTTGTAACAGAGCTTATTTGCAAATAAAATTCACCACAGAACCAAAAGTAAACTATAAAAATATTGAACAGATTCCCGCAGTGTTAGGAGAAGTGTGAGGTAAGGTATCTGTTCACCTCGGCCACAAAGCACAGCTTCAGAGACTGGACCAAGCCAAAAGGCCTTTTGTTATTGCGCTAGGATACTATGAGGAACAAATATTCCATCTGGCTTCAAAAGAAATTGGAAATTTTCTATTTCACACTGCTAACAAAATATTTTTCAGGAACAGATTGTAGTAGCAGAGACGTTGCATCCTATTTAAGTGTACACTATCACAGCCTGTCCTACAACAGAGTGTAGGCAGCTCGAGAGAAGTATTAACTCTAGAGCCTAGTTTCTATTCAGTGCTTAGCTTCACCTAGCTGGACGCAGCACAAAGGTTACTGTCTACAGTATGTATAGAGAGAGATATATATATGTGTATATATATATCACCACCCAGAAACACACGCACACACACACACGCATTCGTACCTATAAAACTAAAGAAAAATCAGTACATACAATGTATAAAACGTATGAATGTGCTCAAAAACGCACAAAACCCGCTTTATTTTCATACTTCAGAAATGCTCGATAATTTGTACGCATGGTTCTGACTACTGCTATCCATCCACTTCATTAGACCAGGACTCGGAACTCGGAGGAGGACTCGGTCAGGGATCCCACGGGGCGGAGAAGCGCTCCCCTCGTTTCGTACCGCTGCTGCTGGAGCCAGGCACAGCAGGGCAGGATGGGGCGGTGCGACGGCTCCCGGCGGAGAGGCTTCCTAACAGTGCTTCCTCCCACTCGTGTGCCAGCAGCGCTCCCCACAACTGTGATCCACGCTCTCCGGTGGAGGCAGGGCTGTTTGCAAGTGTCTGCGTGTCCAGACACCAGAACGACCTCAATAACAAAACTCACAGTTTTCTGTGCAAAACGAGTTGAATTGTTAAGACCAATCCCCAAGTACAGTATAAGCCTATAGGCGAGACAGGGAATAGAAAGTAGCAGCATATTCCATGGGGAAAGAGTCAGCTGCACTGGGAAACCACAACAGTGGGTTAGGATTTGCCATACAAGTATGATTTCTCATCATTATTAGAAAAATAGATCACATACACACCCCCGTGTAGTGTTTTCTTCCTGTCCCTCTAGGCTTGTACCCTTCATAAGGTAACAGGAGACCACTCACGAGAGGCATTCTTTACAAATTCCTTAAAATTCATCTCATCTGCTGACTGTTACAGTAAGTCAAGGAGAAGCAGAGGCAATGGGAGGATGGGGGAAAAGGGTAAATTATTTGTACACTGAAATCCAAACTTAAATTTAAAATTGCCCGTAAAGATTATTTCGTACTCATTATCAAAACCAACAGCGCTTGACTTTGGGTTTCGTGAGGGACTGAATGAATCTTTGCCATCTGTAAATTAACTTAGCTTAAAGAGTTCAATACGAGAGGGAAATTTAAGATGACATATCAGACTGAAGCAAACTGCTTTATTGATTTAAGTACACTAACCTCATTATAACCCCTCGTGGGACCTGGATAAATGGTTTGGGGGGCACAGGGGAAATATCTAGAACAGGGTTGGCTATTTATGGGACTGAGATAAGGAACGAGTGTCCAATTAGAATTAAACATCACGTATAGTACATGTTGATCACCATTTTTAAGTGGTATTTGTAGAACTGTAAAGAAGTGAAATGAAGGGGAGGGAACACACATGCTAAATATAGCATGCAATAAGAAAAGCAAGAACAGTGGTCTTTTATCCAGGCCAGTTTTGTGCAACTGTTCACTGTAAAGAAGTTAAACTAGAAAGAAAATACCTCAGTCTTCCTTATGGGATTAGAACAAGCTGGGGCTTCATAACATGAACTCAGACTGTATCCAAGTTAATTGCTCCCCATCTCTTCCCTAAAGTACTTCCTAACACATGTGAGGGTTCTACCAAAAGGACATCACACAGACCCAGTTTTCTTCGTGGGCCAGAAATTTATCCAACAACAGGAGATTTTGCAGCTACCAACAACAAATAATTGTAATTGCAAATCCCGGTGTTCTCAGTACCCACTTGTCACATATTGCGTAGACCATTCCTCCTCCAGTTCCTCTGGCGTTCTGATCAAGGCAGATCAAAACCCCAAGCGTTTTACACAGTGTAACTCTTGGTGGCACGTGTCCCACTCCATAAAACAGGCCCCCAGCCCCCTCCCCTGCAGCTCCATCTTCTCTGCTTGAACAGTGATTGCCCCTACCCTCCTTTTCCATTGTCTGTTTCCTGGGTCCAGTGGTATCCAGCCAAATCCAAGCAGCTTTTTTCTGATGTAGATTTTGATTCCTCTCAGGTTAAGGAGAAAAAAAAAAACAAAACCCAATCTACCCATACTTTTCACCTCCTTAGAAGTCAAAGGAATTCTCTGCTCTCTTTTCCATAGCCAATGGAAAAAAAGAGCAGTTATATAATCCATATTTACAGGACAAATTGATTAGTGAATGAATAACGACAGCCGAAAAACGAGAGGCATGATCCTAATCTAGAACATAAAAATAGTGTTTGAAAAACAAAGTGGAGATTCCTTCTGAAGTTCAAGCCACGGATTAGTGTTTGTCTGTGCAAACAGTTGCTAAAACTCTCTCTGACCGGTGCTGGGCGTTTCACTCCTCTATACAATGGTGTTGAGGGAACAGTGGCTGTGACGGCTGCCTGTCAAAGTTTCTGCTGGGGTGTTTTCATTTATGGGTGTGTCAGGAGGGACAAGAAAGGTGCTGCTGTCAGCAGAGTCTTCCAGCTCCACTGGAGAAGGACCAACTGAGGGAGGAAGCGATCCCTCTGTAAGCTGGGGGGATACATCACAGTTTCCTAGTGATGGAGGACTGCTTTGCACAGTCTGAGAAAGAACTCCATCTGCAAAGGACAAAAAACAAGCAGAATCAGAACGTGAAGTTTATCATCTCACGTTCCCAAACAGGTTTACAATCTGTATTTCTGGAAGCTCTGAGTTGTTCCTGGTTTTGTGGTAATGCACAACAGGATGAGACTGCAAAACAGGAAAACTGTGTAACAAAAATAAAACTTTGACATATAAATAAGATGCTTGCACTAATCAGGCTCACTTATCTCGTGAAATATGCTGCTATAAAATCCCAGATTGGAATGATTTCTACAGTATGTGAATATCACAGCTGCAAAACTGAAGAGCACTGGGTGAATCATTAGAAAGTGGTATTTTTGGTCAATTTTTTGGGGGGTGTGGGTGGGGGAAGCAGGGAGGAGAGAAGAGGCTGGATACATTTTATCCAAAATCTCTTGTACTTGACATTTGTTCTACTTCTTAATACCAAACTCTATCAACCTATCTTCAAAAGGCCAAAAATGGTATCAACATGGTAGAAAAAAGGTAAGCAGCTAATCCATCCAAGGTAAGGCTCAAAAATAGGTAATGTTTAAGAGGTAAACTGCTTACAGATTGGATTCCACTTCTAATTTAGGTGATTCAAAGAACCTTCCAGAAAAATCAAGCTCAATGATACATTTTAACAAAAGACTTCTCCATCACAGAAATTGGAGGTTTTTTTGTAAAATGCCTTTTCTCATCACAATTGCTAACACACACGATTATAGCTTAAAAAAAAAAAAAAAATCTATCCTCTCGGCAAAGTGAAAAAGTGGGAGAGAAGAGAAATGACTGCCTGCGTACCTGGAGTGGAACAAAGGATGCTGCCTGGATTGACAGAAGCCTCATAAGGAGGAGGTGGGTCATCGGGATGTTGAATATCTGGGTACTTGTAAGCAGTATAGGGTGGAGGTGGATCGTGGAAATGAAATGCTCCACCTTCCCCATCGTCTGAAAGGTGCAGCGGAGTAAGGCCAGTTCCAAAACCATCGGGACCGTAATCAAAACCAGGCATCCTGCGGCCCAAGTTGAAATGGTGCACTGTTTCAAGAGAGGGAAAAGGAGTAAGTGACCTTATCCCATGCTGTCTTCTTCAGTTTAAGTCAGATCTCAACACCTTTTTCCACTTTTCACACCCCAGGAGCTCATGTCTCCTGAAGACCTAGAAAAGTCTACGTAACCCATGCAAGTCAACTTGCTGCAGTTACACAACAATACCCAGGCCCACCTGCTCCCAGTCTGTTTGTCCTGCATAACATCTAAATTTGACTCTAACCTCTCCGAACTACAGACGTTGTTCACAAAGAAAATACTTCACATTTGGACCACATACAAACAAAAACATTTTTCCATTATCCACTAAAAAGTTCAAGTTTGAAGAACCCATCAAGACACAGACAGGCACAGTCAAGCAAGATGATGGCATTTCTCACCTTTACACACATCAGTGTGGCAATAATAAGCACAAGGTGGGAGTTGATACTCACAGTTTGCTCCTATCAAAGACTCGATGCGCTCTCTCCGCCTCTGGCGCAGCCGGTGGACCATGAAGAGCAGCAGAGAGAGGATGAGGAAGGAGGAGATGCAGCTCACGATCAGACGCATTCCACCGGCCATCGAGTCAAACAGGCTGTTGCCATCTGTTACATAAAACATAGAAAAACAGCCTGTTATTTTTGTTCAAGAGTCATTCTTCTTGATGTTCTTCTGTCAGTAACGGAGACAGAAACACAGAGCGGAGATTCATTAGCCTGGTTTAACACTTCTCCATATTTCAAATATATAAGAAAATCATGAATCATCAGGTGATTTATCTTTTTACTGCAAGAAGATCTGAAAGTTTCTAAGAATATCTTCCTCAGGAAAAGGGGCAAAACGCTGAAGGCTTTGGGTCTCCGAAAACCAGAAAAAAGGAAGGTTAACAGCATTTTGCACATCCACTTGCTTCCCTGGCATGGCTGATGATGTTATACTGAAGAGGAAAAGGTTTGAGAACTGGCATATCTATACACTGTGTAACTTCTGGACATCTTAACCCTTCCATTTCCACTAAAAAAATCCTCTAAACATTGTGACTGTCACCCAGATGTGGTGATCTAAATTCCGTATGTCACCGGTACACTGGTTAGCACCACTAAGTGACAGGAACATGGTAATCATCACTCAGGAACTGAAGAGGTTAAGGTGAATGGGAATTAAACCTTTTCCTAGAGTCACACCAAAAGCAAGTGGCAGAACAAGAAACAGACCCAGGAGCTTAGAACTTGGGGAGCTCTATCCCATTGCTAACCAGATCCACACTGAGAAGGCTGTTGTGAGCAAATTACCACTGTACTCCCAGTACCAGGCACAAGAGACAGTGATTTTTCACAGTTCATCTAATCACACTCGGTTATGCCTAAGTAGCACACGCACACACAGGTACTCCACACAAAGAAAAATGACCTAAAGATGATGTAGTCTGTTCTTTGCACCAACTTCCCATTAAAGAGTTCTGAATGAGAAACACACCCAGGTTAGGGGTGGGCAAGAAACAGATGAGGTAGCCTCACAACCTGGTCACCTGCTGCTGCAGGACACAAGCACTAGCAGGTATGGCCCCTCTTCCCAGTCACTGCAGGCCCACTTCCCAGAGGAATCAGCCAGATCCTGGCCACCTCTCCGTTCCCACACCTACTCCAGCTGCAAGAGCTCCCTCCATACTTTTCCTTTCACTAACAGCAACTGAAGTTTTATCGAAGATTCCTTATAAGAGAAGGCTAAAAGCCTCACAAAAATTTTAAGTCCTAGTTTGCTACACACGCTAGTAACAGAAAATCCACCTCATTTCTATCGTGCCGGTACATGGCTAACAGGCTGGCATTTGTTATGTAACGCTTTCTTGGCAACAAGAAATTCATTTAATAGTGCACTACGCACAAAGCTCGAACACTACACCCTCTCAGATCCGGCTGTGCAGCACAGAAGCCTGGGTGCTGTCAAACCTTTTAGCAACTATCGCTGACAGATAGTTCAGCTTCAACTGATGCAGTCACACACCTCCCAGCCAGCACACCCTCCTGAACACCACAGACCTGCCCCTGCTCCTCCTCCATCTTATGGCAATGCCGACTCCATGATCACTGTAGATTATTCAAGGCTGTCAGTAATGCTGAAGGGGCTTTAGTAAAATACACGCATCAGTGTAGAGGCCCAGAGAAGCCGACTTTAGTCGTGGGACGGATTCTGGTGGTGCATTCCCCCTCTGCAGGCTGCACTGTGATCTGAGAAATGCTCATTAGACCTCAGCCGTGACAAACTGCTCTTGGACTAAGCCCCCTTGAGCTTATCAGAAACGCTGTCTGTTCCCAGGACCAAACAGGTGTCTAATGAACACTTGTTTTTTAATGAACAGCCTCGGAAACTTATTTTTCTTGCCTGAATAACAACCCAAGTGGAGTGGTATTTTTGTTATTGAACCTTCAAAGAAAATCACTGATTCAAACTGTGCCCAGGATGGAAAATTACTATAACTAGAGCCCATTCTCTTGTGACCCTATGAACAGCAATCCAAAGTGAGATCCTTTTGATCTCTCAATTCCCAGACAAGGGGCTCATGTGTATGTCTCAAACACTGATAACCAGGTGGCTGTGGAGCCAACCAAGGACTGTTAGTAATAACAGACAAGAATTGTTGGTAATAACCAAGGACTATTGGTATTAACATGCCATGAGAAAGAACAAGATTTGTCTGGAGAAAGGGGGCCAGGTGGAGATAGGGCAGCACTTTTCTGTGAGAAAGAACCACATCACACTACAGTGCAGGTGCAAGAATGGCAGGAAGTGGGCATGGACTACAGGGTGGGATTGAGACCACTAAAGACACCTGAAGCCCACAAAAAACCAGAACAAATTATTTCAGAAAACTTGTTTTTACACTCAGTATAGCAGTGCCCTGTAACCGCACCAGTTTAGTCACTAGAAAAGCTTCTGCACATCAGTTCTTTGCAAGTATTTTTCACAGTTGCAGGTCTATCTAAACAGGAGCCACAACAGAAAAATTATTTTCTACCACAACCATGGAGCAGCAATAGACAGACTACCTTGGTTTCAAAATATTCCTCTGCTATTTATCTTTCGCTAAATGAGGAGAAGCATCTTTTAAAGGAGTATAGCTGTCATTGCTCAGCTTACTCCTACCCCTGAAAAATCCCCCTACTACCAAGTCCTTGAGTAATATTTGTTACCACTTGTAATCATTGCTCACCCACTCACGCTGCAAGAGCTGATTACCTGCCAACCCAATAGCAGGATTTATTTCCCCCAGGTCTCTCCTCGGGTGATTAATTTACTTACTGTTGATTAGTAAACTGCTTTCTTTCCTTTGCAACAGAGCTTAGGGAAGATATATGAAAGAATTGGACAAAGATAAATACATGCTGATTAAAGAAAGTAATTCATTAATTTTTGTCATCTGGAATAGTCATTTATTACCACCCAGAAGGAAAACTGAAATGTTTAATTTAAAATTTTCAGTGTTTATCACTAGCTGAAGTAACTTCATGATGAAAGAAGTTGGATGACTGCTTGATAATTCCTCTCTCAAAAACTAAGTTACTAAAAAAACCACCAGAACACTTCAAGCAAGAGTATAACGAAACAGTCTCATTTAGCATCAGTACAGAAGAAGAGCTTAAGGATGAGAAAGGATGTGGTAAAATACACTCTTCAAACCAGTATTCATGAAATAGTTAAGACCACAGCAATAAGCAAGGATTAAAGAACACGACACGAGGTTATCCCAGGTCGTCTTATCCTGTCTGCTGGATGATGCTTTGCTGACACTGTTCCTGAAGATAAAAAAAGTGAAGCCTAAGTCTTAACTCAGCTGATACGAGTGGGAGGAAGACTCCTGCTTTTTCCCCACTCTTTCACCATCAGACCTGCCACACTAGCTGCGAACATCTGTTAAGCTTAGCCCTCAAAATAAATGTGACACAAGGAGAGCCAGTGGCCTTTAATGATTAACTTCTCTAGTTAAGACCAGTAAGACTGCAAATTTGGAAGTCAATAAGCACCCCTTTATTTGTAACAGATTGAAATACAAGCCTCTGATAGGAAGAGTTGACCTATCTGCAGGAGTTCAGAACAATAGTTTCTTAATGCACTCAGATAAGATCAGGTTCTTTTAAAATACCAAAAAACCCCAGTGTCACAGAGAATGGTTGAGGTTAAAGGGAACATCCTGAGATGTTCAATCCCTGTTCAAGCAGCATCAGCTAGAGCAGGTTGTGCAGGACAGAGTCCAATCAGCCACTGAATATCCCCACAGAAGGAGATTCCACAAACAATCTGCTCCAGTATCTGACCATCCTCACAGTAAACTCCAAGTAAGCTACACGTCTTTTCACAAGACTCTGTACAGAAAAAGAACTCCCCCCAAAATCTGCACCCCAAAACAGTAACAGACAAACAGTTCGAAGTCACCTTTACTGACTTTATCGATCCAAAACAAAACCCTGCACTGATATGCCAAATCCAATAACCAAGGTTGTAGGTCCTGATTATTACTGAAACTCTATATAATTTAAAAACTCTGCTTCCCACATGATCCCTGAATGCAAACTTCCACACACATAAATAGGCTCATGACCAGAAAAAGATGCTTAATTAGTGCTCAAGAGAAAAGTGTTTTGTTTTCATGACAACTAAACATGACAAAGGAAATGTACCAGATGCTCTACTAAAACCCCACAGTATTGTCCCTCTCCATACTGGAAATAAACTACTGCTTCTCCTTTCTAAGTAGCACCGGGGATAACTCAATTTTACCAGCCACAGTTTGAAGTGTTTCCTTTCCCATGATTTGAGACCTTTCCCCACAGGGTGGTTGTACCCAGCAACGCAGAGGCACCACGAGGATGTGTTGTTTCAAACAAAGTTATACCCAAAGATACCCAAGCTGAGCACTCAACTCATTTTCACTGACAAAACTGTAGCAGTAGAGTCTTACCTGGGTCTAAACAGGTAAATTTGCAGCACTCCTTAGGGTCCTTGCGATACTGCTGACACCCCTGGGGCCGCTCACACAGAGCAGCCACACACATCTCAGGTTCACCGTTGTGACACGTGCAGCTCAGACAGGGATCATTCCCTTTGGGAGTGAAATAGTAGCCTTCATCGACAATGTTGTCTTTGATATCAACACAAGTCTGGCCTGGAACAGAAAGGCACATCAATATCCATGGAATCCAGCTTAATTTGTTGCAGTAAGTGATTTGTAAACATAAGCAGACCACCAGTTAAAATCCAGGCCTTCACATTAAAGAACTTTGAAAAGGGATCTCCAGGGAGTGAGGAAGATAATGGATGGTCTCCAGGGACACAGGGATGATGTTCAGCTCAAAACTGACAAGGTGAGTTTTAGGTATTTAATGGAACTGACACACTTTCAAGCATCCTCTCCAAGACAGAGGAAAACAAGCGGTCTGAGAAGCTTAATCTTCACTGCCAAAGCCTGCTGCAGCTCCCTTCCTCTTTTCTGGTAGTAGGAAAAGCTGGATCTTTTCTAGACCAAACCTGAAGGACACATCTAACAGGCCAGGACTTCCACTGTCCTAGCATTTTCCTGATCCCTGCCCAGCAGGGGAAGCTTAGTGCTGGGAGCTGGCAGCTGGAATGAGCGCCCAGGGAGCATGGCCTGTCCCCTCCACCCTACGCACGGGGCAGCTGGCAGGGTCCACATGGAAGCCAAGACTGGAAGAGACCTGAGGAGGCCTCCAGCTCAATCTCTGATCAAAGCAGGGTCAGCCATGAGGTCCCAACGGGTTGCTTGGGGTTTTATCTAATCTGGTCATAAAAACCTCTGAGGAGAGACCCTGCACAACTTCCCTGGCAGTCAGCTGCCCCCTTTAGGGCCCTCAAATTAAACAACTTTTCTCCTTGCAAAGAAGCACCATCTAGATCAGGTAATGTTTCAGATTACCTGATAATACTGCAAATACCTCTGCTGGTATCAAGGCTTTTGGAGTACAGAAATGCAAGATACAGAACAAAAGCCTTTTTTTTCCCCACTTTTAAGTCAGTGAGCTCCACACGTCTTTCCCTTCTAGTTCTAATAATTGGCTGGAAAGAATTTAGTAGAATTTGCTATACTCGAAATAAACCAGAAATAAGTGTTTCCTCATTTTAATGTGAAATTGATAACTTAAGAGCAATGTTCACTAATAAGGTAGATTTAAAAAAACCAAACAACTTTTTTTTCCCAAGTTTATTTTGGAGCTGATACTGCTGCCTAACGATTTTTTAGTGAAACTCTGTACTGTGTGACAGCCACACATTATGATGCTCTTATTTATTAAAATCAAGCAGAAATACAACTCCACCCTTTTTTTCTTAATTCACTGGGCAAAAATTAGAAAGGGTAATGAAACAATTTCCAGATATTTGATATATGCATATTTTTAAACACACACAACACAGCTAACACTGAACCGAACCCAACTTACTCCTTTTGCAGAGGAATGAAGATTTCTCATAGCAGTTTTCAGCATACCAGCTGTGTAAACCGTGGTGCCGGAGGGTAGGAAAATGGAAACACTGGAGCTGGGCACAAAGAACGTTTTCCTTTTCAGACATAGCCGAAGCAAAGGTAGGGTCAGGGGGTAAAAACACTTCTGAAGAGCCTGGAACAAGATACACTGGCATAAGCAGCCTGTGGGTATGCAAGGCTTTAGAAAGGCTCTGTAACATCACGCATTTCATGCACACCAGCTCCAGTACAAAGAGCCCTCCAGCTTCAGCTTCCATTAGCAACACTGCTCGGGGGAAGGCAAACAGCTGGGAGGGAAGGGGTGACTCACACACAAAAGAGGCTGCTGTTTACAAAGTACTGGCTAATTCTGTCACTCTGAACCTGGAGAAGTGATACTCCAACATCTCCACAAGTGCTGCTTCACAGAGTCCCATGGGGTTTGCCTGACAATGGCTATACACCTCCTCAAACCACACTGAGTTTGGTCACACTTGCTGCCAGGGGAGCAAGAACCCACGCAGCAATCTTGTGCCTGGCACTCCATGCACCCACCAGTGCTTCCAAAGATGTGCATCCACCCATGCAGACCCCGCAGAGCCACTCCCATGTTTGGGGGGATGCACTGGGGTCTACAGTTTGGTCCTTCCAGCTCATGAAACAGTATCCTGATGCGCTCCAAACACTACAAAAGGTGTTGAGGGCATTTTCTGGAAGACTTCTGTTCCATGTGTCCCAGCAATAAATTAAAATTTTCAAGCTATAGAACCCTAAATCAGTTTTCAAACAGGTATTAGGGCTTCAGAGCCTGCCTCAATACAAGCCTAAGAAAAGTTTTTCACAAACTCCTGGATGTTACTACGCACTTTATTTCATAGAGGTATCTCTATATTAAATATAAAGCTTGAAAACAGAAGATTATATGGTATTGAGAATGTTTAAATTCATATAATGCATCAAATTAAATAAAACTAATGATACAGTTATGATGATTTTTCTGTAATTCATGCCTCCCTGTTGTGACCACTCTGTCAGCAGATGGCAGTGCAGTCAGCTTTCCAAAGAGCAAAGAAAGGTCCTTTTAAGGAGAATCTTAGTATTCATGTGTCAAAGGAAGTATTTTTCAAGACCCAACTGTTTGAAAATTCTGACCATAATTCTGTGTCTGTACTTAAGGGAAAGTTTTCCTTCCAGATTTTCCATGGATACCAAAAACTATGTATGAGAAAAAAACCTATTCAGATTAGTTTTCAAATGCTACACTAGAATTCACAGTGCTGATGCTTAAAAAAAACCACCTTTGTTTTAAATTTTCCATTACCTATACCGGGTAGGAAAAATTAGACAGGTAACTGTACACATGAGAGTTCGTATTATGACTTTAACTAATCTATCAATTGAATTAGTTAAAAATAAAAGGTGTAGAAACATAACTTTGCATTTTCAGCAGAGGGAGCTGCTTGTTTTGCAATTGAAAGGGTTTAGCCAGTGACGCCCATCAAGTTAATGTTCACTTTTTCATATAAAATTGGATATATTTCTGGGATTATGCAAATACTGACATGGCTTAAGTAAACTACCTGAAATACTTTAAGAAGAAAAAATATGGGTAAATTCTGCAAAATTCAAGTGTGTTGTTTTCGTATATAAAATTTTACCAATTTTTGAAAGGCTGAAACCTCCAAATATGCTACACTAGTCTGCAAAAACTAGAACCAGGAATCAGCAGTTCACCTAAACATTCACCACAAGGAATGAGAAATTACAGAGTAGTTTCCTTTCTCTATCTTAATCAAGGGGAAAGCCCAAATAAACTGAAACATGTTCTGTCCACAGCAGCATGAAAACCCATAAAACTTCTTAAACTTTAAAATACGACGAGTATTGAGCACGAAACTCTTCCACTTCTACACTGTGAAGCGAAGCAGTTCACCTTTCAACACTATCAGTGAAAGAAGTCATGTTGTTCTTGCAAATCATATTCATGCTGTAACATAGCTTCCATGGGCACTGAACTAAGCAGTAATTTGACAGACCTACCTTTATAAGCTACTTCCCAGTGACCTTCCAGAGAGTGATTTCGATTGGTGATCACATACTGATATCCCACCCAGAACCTGCAGAACAAATTAAGTTACATTCTGCAGATACATAGTAACAAATTAAATGACACAGAACCTTCCAATGTCTTCATATGTAAAAGATAATTTTCAAAACATTCTGATGACTTTTTTCCTTATCTTTCCAGCCCATACATTGGCAATGTAGAGAGACTACAGTTGAGAAATAGAGGAAAATACTTGATAAAATATTTGGTAGTTTTCTATGTTTACAAATTATAACTGACTGTGTCTTTTATTTCTACTCATATGCAGCACCTTATTCCGTTGTCATGGCAGCACTTCAGTATCTCAAACCCAAAAATCACACAGCAGCATCCAGAAGTCAAGTTTTTCTAAACATAAACTTAGGTCAGACTGTTCTGGATCAAACCATTTAACTCTCCAGAGACAGAAATACTCCATTACTGAGCCACTCCTGGTGATCTGTCATGGCAGGCCAGGAGTCTGACAAAAAACCCATAGGCAGAAAAAGAAGGAATTGTTTGTTGTGAGCTAACAGAATGAAATATCTAAAGCCACCCAAACATAGTTGTTGCAACTTAAAATGCCTTTTTACTTCATTCCTACCTCAAAGTTGCCGTCTTTGTTAGCGCTACAGGTACTTCATGGAAACCAAAATCTTGTTGAAAAATTTAAATAATTATTTCTATACAAGGCAGTGCAGCAGCAAAGTCATTGTTAAATCCACCTTCCCTGATGCAGTTCAAGAACACCTGTACATTGCTAAGACAACCTGAAGATAAAAAGACTCTGCTGATAAAAAGACTCTGCTGAATTGAATTATCTGTTAATATTAATTAAAACGTGAACTGCGGATGGGCCACTGCCAAGCAGCCAACCAGCACGTTCATACTGGGTTATTCACCTGATGTCAATTTTATCATTAGATTTTCTACACAAACTGAACCACCAGCATTTGTACCACACAGAAACCATTCTCTGTAACCTGAGATCTTTGTCCTTTTCTTCCTACTCACCTACGCTGGTCCTTCCTTACAAATGCTTTTTCTTCCAAGTCCCACTCCTGTGCCAGGATGAACCTCAGCTCCTGGTCTGCAGTGAAGGTGGCCAGGGATCCGTTCACCCGCTGACATGTCTGCACAGCGTCCCAGTAGTTCTCCCCATTTAAATACACCCTGTAACAGCTGGCTGTGCCCTCATAGTGGTGCCATCCTGTTGGGCACTTTCCTAGGAAACATGAAGAATAGAAGGGAAACCATTCCCCCCAAATTAGGATCTTTAAGATAATGCATCCTAATCAATAACCACTGGGATGCGTACATGCAACAGTGTGTACCCTTCACCTCCGCAGGAGAAGGTGCGCACATTACAAGATCCCTGAAGACTTACTTTACTACGGCTTCTGATAAATGTTGATTTTTTTTTTTTACATGTCTTTAAAAAGGTGAAGCTCCTAGTAAAGTTCCATCACATTGTCACAGCCTTTGAAATCTTTAATTAAGACTGACCATCTACTGTGGAAGATATTTCCCTGTGCATCTTTATAAAACCAATAAATTTGATCAATCCAAGTAAAAACAAGCAGCACAAAAACCCCAGAGGTGGCCAGTTTAATGACTGTGTCTTTCTACTAGGTAGTTAGAAATACATCCAACTTGCTGTGAAGTTTTCAACCTACTCTTACAGTCTCAATAGTATTCACATAATCCTGCTCCCAGAGTCAATCATTAAAGACGATAGGAGTTCTGGGGAAATTCTTGGTTGCTTTGGAAAAAAAAAAAATCACTGTAAGGCAGATCTTTAGGAAGTAAGAAGGTGATGGTGTGAACTGCTGTCTCTGCTTTCTCTCAACTAGCTCAACTGAGGGAACCTGAAACAAAAGCCTTGAGGCATTTCTGGATGAAACAGGCCCACAGGCTTTTGACCGACGTTCTTGGAGGTGATGGGTGACAAATAAAGAGAATCAAAGGAGAGGAGGATGGCATTTAAAACAGACATGAAATATGATTTTAGCACCTGCATCTACACTATTAATTTTGCATTACCTAAGAAACTTAAAATACAGAAACTGTTTTCTGTTCATTTCAATTCACAGTTCTGTTCTCAAGCCTCTTTATTCAGTTTTCTGTAACTGCAATGAGTTATAACAGAAAATTGCAACTCTGGTTTCACAAAACCAGGATTAATAAGGAAGCAGCATTCTTTGCATGTACTGGTCTGCTATACAAACCATTCAATACAGCAGGACATATATAAAAGAAATGCACAATCACCTGAAATAGCATTACATGTCAAAGTTTGGTCAAGAAGTTATGCAAGAGAAAAGACTACTACTTCTTCATTTTAAAATAGCCTAAATTTCTAAATTAATTAGCAGAAAGATGGCCCAGATTCCCCAGTCTGCAACTTACTGCTAAATCGGACAGGCTGTGCCACATTGACGGTGTGGAAGCGGGTGGTCTCTCCTCCTCTCCCTCGACCGTGCCTCGAGTCCACATTCTCCTTCCCATGGTAAGTTCGCTGGTCCCCTGTCAAGCCTGGGGACCAGAAGGAATAGTTAGCACTGGTGAAAGATGCAAGCAAAGGCAGATTTCATTTTATTAAACTTTTTCTGGGTTTTAATTCAAGACATATGTGATACACGACTCAGTCAGGTAAACAAAGATGGCAGGTCCCTGCAATAACAGCTTGGCCATTTTACTCAGTAGGTAACTGAAATACCTTCAATTGAAAAGAACCAACAAGCCGTTACCTGAGTCGTGCAGAGTAAACTGAAGACTTTGGCAGATTCTCACCAGCCTGCAATTGTACCCAGGACTTGCTGCTCATCATTTCAACTGCTGCAGCAAATGCATCATCCCCGGCACATTGTATCTGTTCCTGTTTACAGAACTACCCACTCTCCAGCTGCTTTGCTCCTCAGCTGTGTGTTCAAGGACATAAGAAACTCCTCCAATACATCTTCCAACACATTCTCTGAGATGTAGGATGTAATTAAAACCAGGAAAGGAGACCCATCTTCAGCCAGAAGAACGAGGCTTTTTTATTCACTCTCAAGCTTCTAAAGGAAATGTTAGTTCATGACTTCTAAAATAAACCCACACACCCCCTCATCTCAGTGTCAGGGTTAACAGGTGTACTTGACAACTGGATTCAGTAACTTAGGAAGAACACAGTGTAAGATGTTTTACAAGAAAATAGACTGGAGGGCTCCATATGCCTACCAGGAGTAAATAACGAATACTCAGTTCAGGTGGAGGCACTGCAGGATGGGCCACAGCCAGCAAAACTAGCAGGTTCCTAAGCAGGAAGGCTGGCATGGTGGTGGGGAGAAACCTTAGAGAAAGATGGAGATGGGCACCGAGAAAGATTCATGTGGAAACAAGGGATTACCCTTAAAAAAGAGAAAAATTAAAACCCCAAGAATAAAAGCATTATAAATATCTGCTTGTATGTTGCTTAATACTACTAGATGTTATTGAAGGTAGTAGGGTTTAACCAGCACAAAGCTATGTAGACATTCATTTCTATATAAAAAAATCTGCTTATTTTCCTTTAAAGCTGATTAGCTCCATTTAGCCTCGCTAAACCAAATAAAGTAGTCATGATCCCAAATAAAAAGAAGCTACACTGTCTTCTTCAACAGGTTTAACTACACCTGTTTGACATATATAGGAAATCAAGTCAATAAAACTTTCTCTTTTCAGACTATCTTTAGAAAGCAAAAGGTCCACAACAATCTCACGGTAATTTAAATCCTGAGTTGGAGGCTGTTCAGTGCATTACCTGGGGGAAAGACCTCCACAAGACCCAACATCAAACAGCGCACTCCTTGGAACAAATGTAGGCACTGATGAGCAAAAAAAATCCCTAGCTGGAGCCCAGGAACAGCAAAGTCGCTTTGCATTCATCTGGCTCTAGCATACTGAGTTTGCCCTGGGTTAATGGGATAAGCAAGGGCTATTTAATTATCACATTATCCTAGGAATTACATGTCTACAGAGATCACCCATTAAGGAATGGCTGTGCATAATACACTCGCATGGCCTTACAGGAATAAAGCAGTAATTCTGGTGTTCAATATTAGATTTTGCTATCTATCACAGGCAAGAAGTCAGTGCCAAGAAATTCAGTCAGCGTACATTTCAAAGGACACAAAATGGTAAAATAATTTGACAGTGAAGATTACTGATTTTATATTGCTTTAAAGGCTAATCTATTTTTAGTTTTAGAATCTGTTTTTAATCCTAATGGTTCAGTAGCACTATTTACACTATGATTTTCAGAGCGATACTGAGACACTAAAAAAGCAAATCTTCAATTATAGCAAGACTTTAAAAATAACACTAACTAATGTGGAATGCTTTATCAAATTCTACTGAGCTCAGCATGGGGAGCCCTATTTTCCCATGGCATTAAATGGTAACAGCTAAACCCTAAGAACCAGTCAGAACCAAACACATGAAGAATCAGCTCCCTTTCAGAAGTGAGAGCAGATGCAGCACCATATGGCTGACCCTCCGCAGCTAAACAGAACGCCCACGAGGACTTAACAATTTATCTCCCCCAGGAATAAAACAAAAGTTCACAGGTTTTAACATGCAAGGTTAAGGAAGGGTTACACAGGCTAACATCCTAAATTAACAGAATTTATGCCAGATGCTTTGAAAAATAGCTGCACAGATCCCACGCGAAGAGAGTTGCATCAGTCCGCACCCAGGAAGCAGAAGTCAGTCCTTCCTCAGCATCTGCCCTCGTCAGCAGATTCGCTGCTGAAACCAGGACTGAAGTGGCACAAAGCAGCCACCACAAGTCACTTCTTCAAACCCAATGCTGTCAGCTGCTTAATAAACTGGTGCTCTTCAAATATTAAATTCTTTCTATTTGACCTGAATATCTGTCTCCCAAGAAAAGCAACGATGACAACTTTTTCCAGGGCAATAAAGAGATGCTAACAAGCCTCTACATCACTTGACTGCCGTGAAAAGCTGTTGCAGATTCTGGTGGCAAAGGTGTAATTGGACTGGTTTTCTATTTTACTTTAACAATACTCTGCGGAAGAATTTTCCATGTACTTTGCTGTTCCTACTTCCTTTTTACAAGTAATTTTATCTTTAAAAATAAATTAGAGTGCCATGGACTCTTTTAAGATAACAACTTCAGTCAGAAGATCAGAACCTAAGCATGTTTGAGTGTTTCACAAAGAAAAGGCCACAATTTTCAGTGCTTACACTCACACTTCATATTCTGAAAGCTATCAAATTTTGGAAGATCAGTTATTTTCCAAGATCTTTATTGTCCTAAATACTACAACCACAGGCAATAACAGCAACAGCGGTATTTTTACTAGCCAAGACAGATACAAATCTATTTCCTTTGATTTGATAAAATTACTCCAGAAATGTCACTTGCTGGCTAGTTGGTGCAGAAAACGAAAAAATGGGTTCAAGGAAAACTCATGGGGCACTATTTTTTTCACCCTTTGAATATTAGTGTGGTGAACACAAGCATCCTCCAATCTATTTCCCAATGGATCAAGTTATGATTAGTATTCACCCAGCTCCTTCCAATTTATAGTTGCTATCTAATTCACTCCAGCACAATTATAGTCTAAGTATATAGGGCTGTATATCAAGAAAGTTGTCCAATAGTGGTGGTTCTGTGGCTATTTTGAGTGGTTTAAAACTTGAAGCTGCCAATTCAGAATGGAAGTTTGCCATGCTGATGGCTCCTTCTACCTTTTGGAAAACCTGTGTGTCACAGATGTCGAGTCACTCAAGCAAAATCCTTCATAAGGATGGATGTACTACGTCAAATGATGTCAAAATTAAACTGCCTGTGAAGCAACCAGGTCTTGCAGTATCTTATTAGTTCCAAGATTTGAGTTGCTCCTGTTTAAACACACAGATTCTCAAAATTTACATAAAAGCTGCCTTATCCCCTAAGCTTCAAATTTTCCTACAGCATATTACCTACTAAAAGCTTAGAAAGCTTCTAATTCCATCTGGTAATTTGAGAGGTGAGAGAATTTCAAGATTAAGTCCAGTTTTGTGCTTCAGTATTTGGAAATATAGTTCAGAAGCTCCCAGAGAGGAGTGATTCTTCTCAGATCAAGGAGCTCCATGCTGTGTGTTATCAGCTGTATTGTGCTAGGACATCAATGCCAACCAAGAACAGCATCCTGCTGTGCTGAGTGCTATTCAAGGTAATGGACTGACAGAAAACAGCTTATCATTTAAACACCACCAGGTAGGGTAAAAAACACAGGAGTTCAGCAAGGGCTCAGGAAAGCTGTGGAAATGCTCAGAGGTTTCTATCATTAATACCTAGCTTTCAAAAAGGAGATGCACTAAAAAGTGCACAAATGTCAAGAGTCACTTCAACCATACAAAAAATCCTTGGTGAAACAAAACACAAAGCTGGTTTTGATCACTTCAAAACAGGTTGCTGCAGCCGCTGCTTCATCAGAAGGGAAAGATGTAAAACTGATATGGATAGGATTTATGAAGGGCACTCGAGTTTAAGACATCCATTCTCAATTACAGGCAACACGAAAAACCATCAAGCCTGCAGTCTGGGAGGAAAACACAGCCAGAGCTATACTAAACCCTGCTCTGCTCAGCCTCCTGAAAATGAGTTAGACCAGAAGGCCTGCAAAGAAGGTAGGATATCTGCAGAAGTTGACCTGATATTCTGGTAGAAGCAAAGCTGGAAATCCAATAAGCAGTAAAAGGTAAACTGCAGATCCCTTCCCTCTTATGGGTTTAAATACAGAACTTTTATAAAGGTGAAAAGGTTATGTTTCTACTTTGATTGCTTATGTAGAAATATAAGAGAAAGTGATTAGAAATAATAAATTCCCATTTGCAGAAGTCCTTGTTTAAAATATTAATGCCTGTTTCTACCATTTTATAGAATACACCACTTTGGGATAAACTATTTTTAGGATCAAGTACTGTTGACATGGAACAGTCCACGAATTTCATGAAGCTCCACTGCTTAAGTAGAAGCGAGTCACAGGCACATGGTACATAATAATCCCTCCCAGCAATTTGCAGCATGCTCACAAGAGCAAGCAGCCACTGGTTTTAGTTTATCAGAGAGATGAATTGAGGGTAATCACTGCTGCAGATTCCACTGACACATGGGTGCCTAGTGGGAAGGGCAGGCGGAACAGTACTTTGCACATGGCAAATTTGGGACTGAAAGGAATTCCATGTTTTAAAGGAAAATTGTCATTGTGATAAAAGACAGTAAGAACAAAAACAGCTAAAACGACAATCTTCAGAGAAAGATAGCAAGAAATAGGCATCTCATACACTTATTCAGATCCTCAATGAATTAAATGTCTCACTTAATTGTGTTCTGAAAAAAATGCCAGAAGAAATTCAAACAAAAAGTCTTACAATTTGGAATGTTTCTTGTACTTCAGCCAATACACGATTACCAAACTAATTTATTAATTATGGATCCTCTTCTTTTAATAGGACCTTTGTTACTAACACAAATGAAATTAGGATTAAAAAAGGTGAACCAACAGTGGCAAACAATTTACAATGGCTTTGCAATAAACTTTTCAAAACACCAACATGACTAAGTAGTCACTGAAACACACTTTTAACACCACCACAAAACACTAATTCACTGCCACTGATCTTTTCCGAGTTGCTCACGTTGGAGTGTGCCATTAGTGGCTCCAAGGCTGAAGATTAACTAGCTTCCCAACCAGATTCAGGGCCCTTTCTTGCACGCTTTCTTTTCATGCTTCAGAGAGTTTTCATGCCTTTTAATTTAAAGATATTGTAATTCTCCAAGTTTTACAAGTCCGGGTGGCTTCACTAACTAGCTCTTTTAGTGTTCAGCCTGCCTTTATTGAAGGGAAGAACTTTTTAATTAAAGTATTTACATTTAGCTGAATCATCACACAACTGCTCATCTAATCCAAAGGTATTTTCTAAATTTAAAGCTGCATCATTTCTTGTTAATTCAGTGGCCAAAGAAGAAAGTTGCCACTCCTGAGTATGACTGTGTTACTATTATTAGCAGCATTAGCTCCCCAGTCAATGTCCCAAGACAGTCTCTCCTATGACTCGTCACGTATGCATTGCTTTCCTCAACACAAGCACACTGTGCTCTTCCAAACTGACTCTGGCCTCGGGTTTACTTTCATTGATGCTACTCCTCTTTATGCTCCAGCACAGCATTCCCATGCACACCAACCTCTCCTTATTCCTGACAGCTCCGAGTAACACCTGCCCTTCAACACCCATTGCAGGTCACGATGCAATCCCACCAAGTTTTTTGTTACAGGTGTAATAGTTTTTACATCCTACACCAGTAGTTCTTGTTCCTCTGGTTTGCTGGCTGCACTCTTTGCATTACTGCACAAATATCTCAGTTCTGTCACTAACACCACACCTGCTTTCTGGCTGTTTCACTGAGCACAGCCTTTCCACCAATTACTTATCTAATTACTCCTCTCATCAAGTGGAATACTTTCCTTCTCTATGCTGTCCAGCATTTTCCCCTCTGGTATTCCTGACATACATTATTCTTCTCTTCCTGCATGGTGGTGAATCAAGTCTCTCCCACCTTTCATTTCTTTAACCTTTAAGTTCTTCTCATCATGTCAGGCTAGACAGTCCAGTGAGACCTACATCCCAAACACAACACCAGAACCTAGGTATTGAGAAATGTTGCTTCCATACAATCCTCCTCCTATCCATACAGAAAACATCCTTTGGAACTCCAGTCTTTAGTCAACACTATCCTGGTGCATACTCCATGCAGCAACTTAAGGTTGCTAACTAATAGGTACAGGAGAAGACAAAACCAGTTTTCCACTAATGTGGAAGTTCAAATGTTCCCACAAGCAAAGCTCCAGAGCTTTTTGTGTAAATCCAAACATTAACATGACTCTGCCTTCCCCTATCCACTGAATTCCGTTATACTCCAGAATTTTATTAGATCCATGGCTTTTTCACATTTGGCCAAAGTTAGCTAAAAGGGAAGAATAACAGCACAGCTATAAAAGCCATTTTCTTTAGGACATCCACGTTGTAAAGAATATCCTTAATAGACTATCAATGGCACAGCTTAATTTTCAATGTCAGAATAAACTACCAACTGTTTTTCCCCTTTGCTGCACATTCACACACACAAACTAAAGAAAAGTTTTCTTAAAAGAGCACTGACATTCTTTTAATTATTTGTCCATAGCACACACTGGGGAGATGGCTAACTATAGCACAGTTTCAAAGTTTGAGTGTTAGATTTACTTCTCTAATTCCTTTAGATTACATGTATATTTAAAAGAGTTTGTTGCTGTAAAACATCAATGTTACTATTTTGTACACCTCTCTAAAATAGCTGAGAACTCAGAATGATGGCAGACTGAATGCTATTATGACAATGCCACAGAGTTCACGTGATTCTCTGCCAAGAAAATTAAGTAGTGCACTGGCAAAGAACTTCTTAAAACAGTTTTTGAATGTAATTTAGTCACACTGTAAAGATAAGAAGTTTTGAATTATGCCACAGTTGAATTCATGCTTTCAGATACTTGTCTCATTGTTTTTAACAGAAAAAAAGTTACAGGTCACTACACTTTTAAATACACAGAAAGAACTGCACTGGCCTGTTTTTCAAGAACAACTGAAAATGTTCAAAATTGTGATTATCTAGTCACAGCTTTTCTTTGCCTGTTTTTAAGCACAGCTCAGTATCCAGTAGCTTTAGCAGAGACCCACTGCTGGTGACAGGCTCCTCAAAGCATATGGTCATAGGAGCTTGTGAAGTGCAAATACACCAGCTTGTCTGGCAGAACAAAGTTCTCCACTTAAGCACAAGAAGCATAATCAGAACAGGGAGCAATAAAACAAGCTCTCTACCCAAGTCCAACCCTGTCACCCAGCACCGTCTGAGTGATACACAACCAAATCAGTATTTAACCACAGGCTTATGTGCCTTTTTGGTTTAACTGCAACGTGATTTTTCTCTTGTCAGGAAAGTCTCTTTTTAGACCGCAAACTCTCCTCATCTTCAGGATACCTGCTCAAACCGTAAGAATGGAAGGATAAATCAGACAAGCAAAAAACTGCTTGTGGCATTAGCTGCTCAAAATGAAGAGCAGCCAACTCAACCTTTGTTAATAATGGGTACAGTCCTACCAAGCAATCGACAATTTCAAATAAAAACAAGCAAGCAGTCTGGAAGAGTCAAAGTACTCCTGCAAAGTAAGCTGGCACAGGGCTGAGCGCTCTTTCTTAGATTTACTTACCTGGACAGTCAACTTCATCGCTCTCATCCTCGCAGGTGGGCCATCCATCACACTGCCAATTTGAAGGGATGCACTGGATGGTACCACTCTGACACGCAAACTCCCCTGGGGTGCAGCGGAGCTCTGGGAAAGAAGAAAAAAAAATTGTGCTTTGTTTGAAGTGTTATTCATTCTTTCAAATTTATACATATATTAATCATCTGTCATGGAATGGATCACTGAAGCGTGACGGACAAAATCTCCAGTTAACTCAGCCTGTTAAAAACTTCAGATTACTTCGTGTTCTAAAGTGCATGTTTGTGCTTTTGACAGGAAGGTATGAGAAATAATTCTCCCAAGATATCCATGGTAAAACCTTCCTGATAAAGATAGCCTGTGAGCAGCTATTACCACAGCATTACCCATTTACTTCTTGGGGGGCACTGAGGAGTACTTGTTCAATTTTCTCAGAACCAAAGTTCAACAAAAATATGTTTCGGTAGTGAAGTGCTACATTATGCAACAACCTCAGAATCCTATTTCCATTCTAATCACTGTGTATGCCAGGACACACTAGACTTGCACAAATGTCCAGCTGGGTTAGAGACATTTCACAGGACTACTTGTAAAACAGTATTTATAGCTGTGAACCTGTTTTCACTTTCTAGCTTCAGCTCTTTTGTAGAATTTCTCCATGTGAAGGTATCCTTTACTAGAAACTGTCACTATCTGCAAACATGTAGCTCCTGCTTCCGTGACTTCACTGCCTACTTGCCATCACTACACTGTCACACCTAATTAGCATTATAAAAAGTACAACTTTTTTAAGACCTTTTTTTTCTTCAATTCCATCTATCAAATGCCAGAATCTAATAACTCAGCTTTACTTTATGTCCCTCAAAACATTCTGCAGGGAAGAAAAAGGTCTGTCCACAAAAGTGAACAATTCTAAGCTTGTTCACAGCCAGTCTGCCAGTGCCATCACCATCCACAGGCTCACTTGTGCACCTGACCATCATTGTCCATTTTTCTTCTAGACAGTGGTTTTCAGTTTTCCAACCATTGCTTTTGAACAATTTAGCATATTTTCCTCTCAGTGAGCTGCAGCAATCCCAGGTAATTTATGGCTAGAGAATGAGCACCTTTTTAAACAGAAAAAAAGAAGTTTAAAAGTAAAACATAATGATTTTGAATGGATCCAGTAGGCAACTGTGTTGCAGAAGGAAATCTCTAAAAGAGAATTTAAAATACAGGTATGCATTCTCTCATCCACTGTTTACAACATAAGAGCAGACTGTAATTGCAGTTGTTACTTCTTGAAACACACGTCTAAGCTAAATCAAGACAGAGGTCACATTTAAGCGTTCAAACAACATGACTGGGCGTAATAAACCCACTCATCGTGCACTCTCAATAAAAGCTGTACACATACACCTAGTAATTGGTATAACATATTGATAGCAGGCTTCTAATTCGATGTTAGACTAAAATCCAGTCCTACTACTGGTTCCTCTGTAAAGCACAGACCTGCTCTTCTAGAAAAATAAAAGCAGGCACATCCTCTTAGCAACCACCTACTCAGAGCAAACATTCAGGTCACAAGATGCTAAGAACTCACACGGACCTGCCAGACTACTGATGGCAACAACAGACCTGACAGCACGACGAGAGTGTTCTCACCCATTTAGAGCTTTACTCAGCCCAAACAGCTAACAGAGAATGAGCACAGGGGAAACGGAAAACAAAAATTAAATTACCAGTCATAATGACTTCCCCCTCAGAGCAAAATATGAAATAATTTATTTAGCCTGAAGAGGGAAAGGGGAATAAAACAAGGGGAGAATAAAAAATGAGGGAAAAGCTTCACTTGCCCAGTGTATCAAGAGAGAAAATTTAAAATCTATCTTTAAGCAAAATAATTTCAGATCTAATCTCTATGAGTTAATTAAATCTTTTTCCAACTTAAGAGGAAAAAAACAACAACACACAAACCACCAAGCCAAACAAATACAAAACCTCAAGCTGAAATTAAAAGCATTCAGATTTCAAGTCCACAGAAAAGCGCCAACTCTTTGGTAAATCACTGCAGCTCCTTTCACCACTTTTGCACAAGGTCAGGACGCAGTGGGAGGTTCCTTATAAAGTCCTGCTACTACAGTTTCAAGTACAGAATTTGCACCGGAGCCTGTGGTAGATCTTTTAACACATCAAAGACTATCCTCAGCCCAGCTCCAGGTTTTCACTGCATCCACCTGTAGTTATGGCAAAATTCAGTACTTTAAAATAAACTTGATTTTTTCTTTTACTGCTTGATTTCAATGGAATTCACGGACAGACCCTATGAACAAAGTTATTCTGCAGCCTTACGGCTTCACAGGCAGCATCCACCAGGAATGCCAACCTGCACGTGGGAAAAACAGTCAAGAATACTTTTGTCTGTCTGCAATTTCATACATGCTATTACTATTTTATGTACAATTACATATGACTGGTTCAGATAAAAGGATGACTCCATCTCAATATTATGGGCATTAAAAAAATGCCAGCTACATGCTGTAATGTCATTACTTCCTGTGTTAGAGACACTCCTCTCTGAAGAATGTGGATACATGGAAGAGTACAAAACATTTCTATTAAAACACCTTTCAGACCAGCTGTACCATTGCTCCCAGTGGAGATCATGCTGTCAGATGCACTAATTATTTCAGACCAAGGAACATGAACTGCTACGCAATTCTACTGTGGAGGGGGGAAATGTGACACAAAGAAATACTGTGAAATTAAAATCTCTGTCAGTAAGCCCTCCTGAGCCATCCCAACCCAGAGCCATCAGTGCTAAGGTACAGACATAAAAATAGATGGAAGTCTATAACAAAGCTGTAAGATACCCCGCCAAGGAACAGAGATATTTGGGAGAGGCAAGGATGCACAGAGTATGTGCTGGTCTCCAGAACCCAGTCAAGCATTTCACATCAGTAGCCTATTTTTAAGTTAAAACAGCAGATAAATGAAAACATCTCAAGCCCATCTCTACCACAGAAAAGACAAGTCACACTGCCAGCAGCAGGACAGGAGTCAGGAAGATGTATGAGCAGTACTGAACACTACAACATTATGTGACCATCCATCTTGCCTGGAATGCAAGTAATCACTTAACACATGGTCAGACTTTGTACTTTCTAGGAGTGTGGTAAATAAAAACTGTTTCTTCACCCATATAATATTTCCAGTTCTTCTGAAGAATAGCAAAAATTTCAAAAATACCAGTCCCGTTTCTGTCCTTACAGCCAGACATCCCTCACAGTTCACAGCTGTTGATGGTAACTCACAGCAAGAAAAGATGAAAAAAGTATCTTAAATTATCACCTCCTCAACAGCACTAAAACCATACTTTCCACCAGCTGCTAAACGCAGAAATAATTTGTATTTTCAAAATCATTGGTAAATATGTAATGGCACAAGTTCAGCTAAGAGCAAGCAGCTGTTGGAGCAGAAGCACAAGACAACATTAAGCCGAGGGCATTGACAACTGCCTCGAAGTGAAAATGTGGAAATGCAACCTCCCCCAGTGTTCACATAGGATGTGATGAGTGACATCAGCAGTATTAAGATTCACATTTGCAATTCCAACATGAAAGGCTTCTCTTTCTTTTAAGGATCAGATGCAGTCTTTGCTATGCTACAGTATGAAATTCAGTACACTGAAATCTTATTGTAGAGCAATTACATTCATCTGGCATCTGCTGGGAAGAAGGAAGACAACTAAAACACTGAAAATAGCACCAATTGTCATTTTTGCACTATACACAGTATAAACTTACAAACCATCCCAAAGTTCAGGCAGTGTGAGAACATGAAAACACTTGAAGCAGTGAGGTGCCATGATAGCCTCTTCATTTCACTACCGCAAAGCACTTCTACAACATTAACCCTCAACAATCTTACCAACCACTGCATCCTTCTGCCACGGCAACAACCAAGTACTGAAAAATTAAAAATCTGCCAAAGGCTACACACAAGATGAACCTGTAGGAAGCCAGCTGTCCTGACTGCTGGTTCCATGCTTTTGGGATGACACTGTTTATTCCCTAAACCCCAAGCAACCTGCTGGTTCACCAGCACACCTGTACCTGAACAAATGCCTGTCAGAAATATTAATAAGTAACAACAGTGTGTTCTCTGGTAACAATTCACCTGTTTCTCTACTATAAATTGGATACAGAAAGCAAGAAACTCCTTAACTTGATATAAAAATAACAGAAAAAATGAAACCAGATTCAGACCATCAGTTCTACAAGCTTAATACGCAACACAAGATAAAACTTACTGTCAAGTGAAGGCCAAAAAAAAATCCAATACCAACTTGCTGGGACACGTTATCAGATAATATAACCTGTCCACAAGTCCCTCACCTGAAAGAAGTCTTGCCAAGGCTAGTCCTGGACTTTGAATTCAAAATTTAAAAGAAAACTTACAAAACAGTTGGGAAATTTACTTCATCAAACCAGAATTGACAAGATTATAAATCAACTGAAACAGTGCCATACAAACAAGAGGTCTTATCTGCTTTAGCTGTCACATATTTTTCTAAGTTAGCCAGCAAAAAAACCAACAAGATTTCTCAGTAACAGAAAAACTGAGGTTTCATACAGGAAAAACCTAATCTTTCAAGGTGGTTGCTTACACACTCACAGAGAGCTTTTGTTCTGAAGATTTTGCCCACTGCACGTTGAATGCCAGGTGTTTCACAGAACTCATCGTGTATTTCAACACAGGGGTCAACTAGCTTTTTGAATTTTGTTTACAGCAGGCTGATTTCCTGATTTTCTGCTAAGTACTCAAAAAAAACCCATTTAGAAGAAGCATTATCCACAGGAAGGACTTCATGATAGATGAATAAAACACACACAACACACATACTCACTCTAATCTCCAGCCAGCTTCATGTGTTTCACAAAACAAACAGATTTTGGCCACTATAAAATGATCCAGGAAGCCCCTTCACGTTTAACAACCTCATGTACTCCTCCTGTGTAATTAAGAACATTTTCCTCCTGGAGCCTCAGCACTGGGAAGCTGCAGGGCATCCTTCCTGCAGCAGATGCACACTGGTCAATGTGCTGCCCTGAGCAGTACTCTACTTGAAACCTGCATTATTTTCTGCATCATTTTTTAAGACTTTTGAGGTTCATTTGGACTAAGACACCTCCTGCTCACACCTAAACTGCAACAATTTTTTTATTAACCTTCCCCCTTTTTATGCAAAACGTAAGGGATAAATAGTTATTCAAAACAATTGTTTTATTTCAAAGAAAGGTAGGGAGCATCCATATCCAGTAGGTGAAACTACTTTTTCAACACAGTAAATCTCATTCTAGAGCTTCCAATACAAAAGCAAGGCTGTAACAGACACATGAGACAAAGTGTTGAGTCAAAACAAGTTCACCTTGCTGGTTCAGTTTCCCAAATGAATGTGATCAGTTGGCTTTGAAACAGCAAGCTTTAGATCAAATTAGCTACTGTCTGTCCACATTAAATCAGATCAGCTCTGGTTTGTCCCCTTGCAACCAGAAAGATTGCATGCTCCAGCTAATTCAGCAGAAATAGAACCGTACAAATCCAGTGCCCATTAATGTGGAATTGGGGCATCATCAGAGTTGTCTGCCACCAAAGACATCTACTAACGTGTTTATCTTTTTAAATATTTATTCTAACAGAAAACATTGAAACAGTTGGGACCTTCACCTCCACAGCATCAGAAAAGCCTTGAGCGAGGAGCAGGGTCACAGCTCTGAGGCACGAAAAGCTGGTTCCAGGTCACACACCACTGGGTGAGACAAGGAGCAAGGGTGGCAATGGCAAGGAGCTCGTGGCAATGGGTAAAAGCCAGCAGCTGTAAACATTTCCTGCAAAGATAAGCTTCTGGGTAAATGAGAAAACTTTGATACTGTTTCAGCAGGGTTATTTAACCTCCTTCAATTGAAGGCAGAGATATAAAAGAACTTCAGCCAGAAGAAATGCTACATCCAACAAAAATGATGGAGGCCCTATCTCAGGCACGTGTAACAAACATCTACTCTAAAGCATTAGGTGAACACATCAAAGTTCTCAAAATCTAAATTTCAGCCTTATATTTTCAAGACACCAAAGATTAACATTACAGAAACCTGTGGAAAAACGAGCACTAGATCCCAAAGCAGAAACATATCCCTGACAGACAGAACATTCCCCTCACTTACGTCCCTAGCTCTAACATATAAACCTCCAGCAGTACAAAAACCTCGATGTCACAACAATTAACAAATTCAGAGGTACAGATGAGGAACCAGAGGCTGGAACTAAAGCCTCCAAAATACAACTCTCCATTCAGCAAAGTGCTTTGATACAGAAATTAAACTCAGTGACTGCAGTCCCTGATTATTAAAGTTTGGGTTCTTCTGGCTGCAGTTACTGAACTTCTCTTTATTAAAGGACTCATGTTAAGCCTGATACATTAAGACAGTCTTTTAGTAGCCAAGACTACAGATGCACTAGATTTTAGTGTTTATACAGCAAGTATAGATTTAAATCTATTTCAGTTTTTAACACAAAGAAATGTCATTTTTTATTTGCTACACCAATTGTTCTTATCTGCTGAGCTTCATTAGTATGGAAATTGAAATTTGATTAAATGTACACCCAGCATTCAATGTTATTTCAATTATAAGCTATTATTCTGAAATGCATGTATTGGAAGAGATAAGCACGAAGTACATGGTTTGATTTTGTATGTAAGCTTTTAATGAACAATGGCAGGTTTGTGTGTACCTCAAATTTACTTTGCTTATTTTGATCACATTGCTCAACGCTGCACCTGGTAGATCCTCTGGCATCATTTCATTTACAGACCAAAGGAAAACAAGAGACAAAAATACTTCCTCCTTTCTCAGTGTAAGTCACTCATTGTGCCAAACCAGGTGAACCAACCTGTAAGAGAATATTCTGTTCAGATTTCAAGAGGCAATTACAGCCATCAAAAGCTGATTAAGCATTAACAAAAACTCTAACTACAACTGCTTAGACCAGTAACTCTTCTTATTCAGATTTTAACTTGTCCAACAGGTCTTTCTTACGTTTTACAACACTCAACCTACATACTTAAGACCTGTACCTACATGTTGCACTATCCTTTCATATTTTAACACATTTAGGAATAAGTTTACTAAAACTGAAAATTATTTTTTTCTTAAATCACTGTTTCTGTATAACCTGAGCCATGCTACACTGCATGAGTACGATCAGACCCCAGCCCCTGCCAACAAGAAGCCCAACTCCCTAAGTCCTTCACTCCTGGAGATTCTGCTGAACACCAGTGCTCACCAAATGCCTGCAAACAAGCACCAGAAACAAAACAACAGAAGGAACACCACACCCACCACCATCAAACAAACACACACAGCTCTATATCTAATCTTTATGCTCAATAGGAAGCATAACACAATCAATATTTCTCTAGACTGGTATTTACTGCAGTAACATAAACTTTAAAATACTCTTAATACACTTCCAACACAACAATGCCACGATGGTTATCATAATGCAGTCCTTAGCAGATCCTGAAAAAACTGTCCTTAAGGTAACCCTCTGTACTTGCAAAGCAGATTTCCTAACTTGGATGTCTCCCAAGCCCACAGGTGAAGTTCACTGGAGCAGGCATGGTGTATCTCTCAAAAATTCCTGAAAATCTGCCAGCCTGTAAGGGGCAGGGCCGTCCTGCCCCGCCTCTGCTCGCGGTGGCCAGCGCCAGTTGCTGAACAGTTTCCACGGACAGAGACGCTCCCTGCGAACTGCACCTGAGGATGTTCTGACACAGCCTTCGAAAATCTTCTCCTTTTTAACTTGTCTTTAAGGTACCCCCAATCCCATGCAAGGGCTCTGCTCTCAGGGAAGAGAAGCCATACCTAAATGGTATTTCCCTCAGCTCCAGATCTCAGAGAGGTTTTCACTAACCGTTCATTTCCCAGCAGGTCTTTGTGTCACTTGGTGAATCTGATGTCCATTACATATTTTTGAGTTTATCATTGTACCACCCACTGCTGCATTCAGTATAGCAGAATAAATACATACAGTACTTTATAACAAAGTCACAGTAGGAGGAAAGCAGACTGTAACACCAACTTATTTCCAGAGAAGAAAACTATTTGTGAAGCTTATGTGTCACCATCAGTTACCCATTTCATAGATAGTTTATTAAAGTTTCTTAATCAAACTGGTTCTATTTACTGTTCTTCAAATTAACAGCCAATAGAATAATTAAAATTAAAAACCTTCAGAAGAATTAAAAAGCTAGAGAAAAACAGAGCACTCCATCTTCTTGTTCAATTCCACAGAAGATGAAATGCTTGGCCATTCACCTGCGATACTGAAAACATGTCTAGGAAGTAACCTTAGATCATGGTGCTTTGGTTGATCATGGCCTGAGTATGTGCAGGAGAGTGTGAAAGCACAACAGCACCTAACAGCACAGAGCCTGGGGGGGAAAAAAAGGCCACATGATATGCTCACAGCCAAAACACAGCCCACACCTATTCTCAAATTTAATTCCAGCTCCTGAAAATTAGAGATTCTGAAGTTATAACCCCATTTAATAGGAATGCATCAGTTCCAAAAATAAATAAATAATACATGTTAGAGGCATTGGCATTTTCTGCATGACCTCAGCATGCTGTTTCATGAAGTAATTAAAACTGTGACAGCATTCCAGCTGAAAACTGTAAATCCTTAATGAACAACACTCATCAACATTCAGTATTACTCAGTGTTCTGTCACAGTAAGTTATGCTAGATCACCCCAACATCCATCAAAAGATTTTACAGCACAGTAAGGAATGGTAGCAGTCTCCTTCCCCTCACTCCCTCATATTTGTTCTCCATGTACCCACCCCCCAGAGCTGAAGACAGGGACAGGGAGTGGAATGAAGCCCCCATAATCCAAGGGGAGATGTTAAGTGACCTGCTATGGCCACTTAGACACACACAAGTGTATGGGGCTGGATGGGGTCCACCCACAGATACTGAGAGAGCTGGTGGAAGTGCTCACTGAGCCATCTTCTGTCATTTACTAGCACTGCTGGCTAACTCACTTGGTCCTAGCTGACTGGAAATCAGCAAGTATGACAGCCAGCTAGCTATAAGAAAGGTCAAAAGGTGGATCTGGGGAACTTCAGGCTTGTCGGTCTGACCTCAGTGCCAGGGAAGGTTATGGAGCAGCTCATCCTCCATGAATGGCACGCACAGGACAAGCAGGTGATCGGGCCCGGCCAGCGTGGGTTTATGAAAGGCAGGTCCTGCTTGACTAACCTGATCTCCTCCTAGGACAAGGTGACCCACTTAGTGGTCCAGGGAAAGGCTGTGGATGTCATCTACCTGGTAGATTTTTAGTAAATCTTTGACATCACTTGCCACAGCATTCTCCTGGAGAAACTGGCTGCTCATGGTTCAGAGGGTGTACTCTTCATTCAGTAAAAAACTTTCCAGACGGTGGGGCCCAGGGGAGACCTTACCACCCTCTACATCTGGAAATAGGCTGTAGCAAGGTGGGGGTCGGCCTCTTCTCCCAAGTAACAAGCAACAGGACAAGAGGAATTGGCCTTAAATTGCACTAGAGGAGGTTTAGATTGGACATTAGGAAAAATTTCTTCACCAAGAGGGTTGTCAAGCATTGGAACAGGCTGCCCAGAGAAATGGTGGAGTCACCATCCCTAGAGGTATGTAAAAGAGGTGTAGATGTGGCACTTTGGGACATGTTTTACTGGTGGACTTGGCAGTGCTGGGTTAATGGTTGGACTAGATAGTCTCAAATGTCTTTTCCAACTGAAATGATCCTACGATTCTGTATTTATTATATCTACACCCTGCACGAGCTTGGAACTGACCCAGTTTTTCCTTGCTCACAAGTGTCATTCACTGCGATTCATTGTCTGCTCTTTGTCTGGAGGGCAAACCCAAGGCCAGGAAGGATGGAAAAGAGAAAAAGAAATCAAAATAACTACAAAAAAATAAAAAAGCAAAGGCAGGCAGGAGACATGGCATTCAGCCAAAGCAACAGCATCAGAGCTTCTTGAATGGGACTCTTGACTATAATTTTTTAAGACTTAGAAAATACAGACTTTGAGCTTTATTGAAAGTGGGCACTTATTCCTAAGATTGAAACAGAAAAAATGTATTTCCCAATTCTCCAGCACTGCTAAAACCAAAGAGAAAACAAAACTTGCTACTTCAACTAAGCAGAAATACTGTGAATTAGGCAATGCAGCATTCCAGACTGAAAACCAGTTTATTTTCATAGCAGTGAGAATACCAGGCTAAGCACAGTCTTGCGCTTCTTCCCCCCTAAGAAACTGTTATATTATGATAATAAGTAAAGAGGCAGAAGGGAAAAGCAAAATACAGCACAGGCACAAAGAGCAGTCAGTACAAACAAAACCAAAGCCACTGGTACTCAAGAAGCCTCTAATATGGCTCAAAAAAAGCCTACTGTTCCTCCATACTAACAACCTTGTTCAGGACATCAGACGTTTTGTATAGTTTTAGGTGGGACTTCAGTGTTCTAGTACAACAGTGACAAGTGACTTAAACCTGGGCAGCACCAAATTTTTAACCCTTTCCCTAAAGAAAGTTGATCAGTGAAAGTGTCAATCACACCTCACAAATTTACTAAACAATTTCAAGCAAGCTTGAGAAAAGTCAAGACCAGGAAAAGACAGCGTATGGTGTGGTTCTAAGCTTTCCAAAGCTTGCACAAGAAGAAGGAAATGATGACCTTCTTGAGCTTCAGAGGGCAGGAAACCCCCACTTGGCTTGCACTGTTCAGCAGGTGCCAGCCCGCCAGCACAGGTGTGTGTCACACTGTCACCCCCGTGGGGTGCTTTCCCAGCTGGCAGCGGAGGGGAGCGGTGAGCTGGGGTCACTGAACCTTTGCAAGACACCCTGCAGGACTCCCAGCTTTTTCATGCCAGAGGACGTATTGTGGATAGGCACAGGGGACACAGGCAAGATGTGGCCTTATCAAATCAGTGTCAGGCAAGGGTACTACAGCAGAGGAAGTACAGGGACCCAGACAAGCCCACGGGAGTCCAGGTCTCATTAAGCACCACTGCTTATGAAACATGCTCACAGGAAATAGTGCTAAGAAAACAGCTCTATTCCTCACACAGAATTTAAATACAGCTACACACACAACATACTAATTCTCCCAAGAAATGAAGCTACAGAGGAAAAGTCCATTAAGAACAACATCAGCAGTGATATACTCAGCAAGTCATCAATTGTGTCCAGAAAAGAGCACCAACACTGCTTTCTCCCCACAATCCACATACCAGGTCAGGGCACATGCATTATCCCACACACACTACAAATCCTTCAACTACCTGGGTACCACAGCTCAAAGTACTTCTGTATCTAAAGCTATTACCTGGTAGCTGCCTACCCAGAACTATTCCCAAATATCTAGGCATGCGAGATGGTTCCTCTCCTCTTCCTGTATTCTCAGGATTAATACACGTCCTACCAAGTCAGTTTGGATCAGTATTTGTTCACATACAAAACAGTTTCACTAAGAACCAGCAGTGGAAGAGGCTGTACTCCCTCTGACCAAATAAACTAAAGGTGTACAAACCAACCCCAAACAAACAAAAATAACTGAACAAAGAACCGAAGCCCACCAAAAAACCCCAACCAAATGACTAAAAGCTAACAAATTCTCTACAGAGACTCATTTTCCTCAGAGGAAAAATTCAAATCCAAAATTTTACATGAACGGAATTAGTATTTTCTTTAGATCACGTTTCAACAAGAAGAGTACCCAGATGAAACACGATAACAGCAATTCAAGAACTGTCAGAGCAATCAAGGCTAATTTGTAGCCACCATTAAATTGAAAGTAGGAATTGCCAGATTTCAGCAGTATTACTTAGCAAGCCCATTTGCTTTCAGCAAGACAACACATGTTCCTCTTTGCAGGAAAACAAAAAAAGTTCCTATCTCATCTTTTTTTTTTTTTAGTACACGATTCAGCAGTATTTAAGCATATTCCTTAAACTTCCAGCACATGAGCAATCCTAGCAAATCTAATGAAAATACACAATTTAAAGCTAAGTATGTACTTTAAAAACTTTGCTGAATTAAAACATGAGAAATTGCAGCAGTCTTTAAAGCAAGTAGGTGACGAAGTTCTACCTATGAAATCAGGTCTTTTTTAACTATTCCTCTCTCCAAAAACTAACATAATTTTTTTAATTTTAAAATCAAATGAACATGGAAGACGTTCTCTCCAGGACCCTAAGAAAGTTCAAGGCCTTAAACAAGAATCTAACAATTCAGGGAGACAGGAAAGCTGTGCCTGAGCACTATTCAGATGCAGGTCACACTAAAAAAAGCTTTTGCTCCTGTTTCACTTTTGTTCTTCACATCTTGTACAAGACTTGATGAACAAGCACCTAGAAGACTTAAGAGCAAAAATTCAATATACAGAAGAATTATGACCTCAAATACGGAAACCCAGTTTTATCCTTTGCACAGGAGCTGGTGCAGTGGCTGTCGTGTACTGGAGCAAATGGCTCATGCTTTGAATAGCATTCCCCTGCTCCACTGAAGCCAAACACGGCAGGAATGTGGCCAATGTCAGCCACAGCTACGTCTGTCCACGCTGGATGAGATCCTGTGCTTCCCTCCTCCTCAGCAAAACAAACACCTGAGGAGAAATTCCACATATCGAACTCCTAAGTTTAATAGTTCTACCAGAAGTCAGCAAATACAGATCCAACCCATTTGTAAAAAGCCATGTAACCCTTTCAGAGTAGTTTTCTCATCCCCCACACCGTCTAACAACTCAAGTACTGCCAGCACTCTTCAACATCTATTATGCCCATGTGTCAGGTACTATGCCACAAAACTTGATCTTTGCCATTTTTAGCTGCCACATCAATAGAAAAACTACATTCAATTCCATTATTGCTCAGAAAGACAAAGATGGGCACTATAGCATTCTTGAATAATTTCTCTCCAACCTGCTTACTGCCAGAACTGAGGGGGCTTGATGCTTCTACTTAAGTCTTTGATCTCACTCCTGCAAGATTCCCAACTTTTCATTAAGATTTTCCTATACCATTAATAGAGTACTCTTATGTCACTGATTTAATCAGCGAAGAGTAATTTAAGTGTTTCAAATAATTCCACAAATTCAACAGAGAGAAAACACAAATGCAGTTTTGACCAGCCCTAGATTAAAACAAGCTGTAGTAAGTTTTAGAAGTTTATCATATATGAGGCAAAAATGCTACTTGGGTACAAACTCAAACCCGGCAGGTGTTAGAAGCAGGGTTATTTGTTATTTGTTTAAAGTGTATAAAAGATGACAAGTTACTTTTAAGCCAGAAGAAATCTTTTCATTTGCATTGCTAAAGAAATATTAGCACAGACCAAACACAGAAATAATAAGGGACAACACTAACTCAGTTTTGCAGCCAGCCCAGAACACTCAGCATCCTTCTATTAGAAATAGCACTTAATCCCGTTTTTCTACTAGCTTCGACTCTCAAATAATTCCACTGGGCACCCCAAGTAACTGGTCCTATAGTGGGAAAGGTATGAGGAAGCACAACAGAGACGGTGTATGAAAGAGAAGACAACACAGGAAAAAAGAGTTACACAAATGAAACTATGACAAAGGAAAATCAGTTAAAAGACAAAAAAAGAGCAGGGAATATCCCAAGAGCAGCCACCAAAAGCTACTTCTCCATTTCCACCCCCTGAGCTGGCTGACAATTCTCAAGCACAATAATCAATAAACAGAACAGAAACTAAATATAATGTCAGACCAACCAATTTTAATTAAGTAGGAAGTTGAATGTTATTTTGTTTAGCTATAGATAATGAAATAACTACCAACTGCCATTAAACTTAGAAGTTTATTACTAAATTATCTGAACGGCAGGCAAACATTACTATTAACTTTCTTAGGAGTTCCGTGTAGCAAATACCATTAAAACGCTGTTCATGAAACCCAGAATTAGCAGGCTGACCCTTTAAAACAAAGAAAAATTTAAAGTTTCACAGGAAACCACAAGATGCCAGAGGATTTCACAGTTCAGGGAATATGGATTAAAGGCTAATCCCAAACTCATGTTTTTAAGCAACTAAATTGCTTGAGTTCTGCAACAGCAAATCAATGACTTCAGGAGGAATCATGGATCGGTTGGCAGACTCGGGATCCTCTACAAAACCACCACTGAAGTGCAGTGCAGACATGTGAGCCTGCCATGCAAGGATCCAGCATGAAACAGAAACCCTTCAGAGTGGAAAGCCAGGAAGGACTGGGCACTGGCAGGCACCCACCACACTTTCTGCTGCAGAAAAACTGGCACCTGAACAGTCCTGGGAAACTGTGAATCTGTTCTTTAGAGCTGCAGCTTAAGAGGGACCCATGCATTAGACTGCATTTATACAAATAATAAGCTATAACTGCAGAACAAACAGGGTGGCAACTAGACTTACCAAAAGAATCTGGTGTTTGGAGTCTGTCACAGGAAATCCTTAACAATGTGCTTGACAAACACCTTCAGGAGTTGCCTGGGTTTGCCAGATTTTCTTTTGGGACAGGAAGATGGACAACCCCATCTCTTATACTCCTTCTAGCCTTAACTTTCTATCAGCCTACACAGAATAAAAGATTAGCAAGGCCCTTCCCATCACAGGTTAACCCTTGAGATCACACAGGCAAAGATCTGCAGAGCCTCTCATTGAGCCTGCCATTAGCTGTGCTCTGCTCCCTTTTTATCTAAGCACTTCCTTGTCCAGGCTATCAGCACAAGGACCCAAGGCACACGTCCACTTCAAAACATGAAACAACCCTCAGCACCCACAAAGCCCAGAAGGGCAGGAGCTGTGATTCCACTCAGATCCTTCTAGGTTCTGCTCCAGCCAGAACTTTCAGGTATCAGAAGCTCCACTTGGGGTACACAGGTCTGCACTGCACAACGGGAAGTTCTTCTAATCACAGAAGAAGTTATTCATATGCACCTCATAGCACCAAACAAGAAGTTTAAAAAGTTGCAAGAAATCACCACATAAAAAAAACAGAGACCCAGGCATTACTCAAAAGATGGACCATAGAGGTAGCTACTACCCTTGCATTACAATTCAACAGCCCTAACAAAGGTAATTCCAGGGGACAGAATGATTCACTGAAGTCTTGACTGGTTTTCTGACATTCACCAGGGGATTTTACATCTTTCATACTTAGAATCAAAAATTCCTCCCTCGTCAGTCTAGCTGTGTCTTTCCCCTCAAATACCAAGAAAGAAGCACAGCTGCCTCCTCCTGCTGCAGAGAGAAGCTGCAGCAATGCTCTAGTCTCCATCACTTCTCTGTTCTGGACCAAGCTTCCTCTGCCCCCAAGCCTGCTGTAGGAACACAGAGGTCATGTGTTTGCAAACCCCCAAGGTGCCCCTCCGGTTTATTACTTCTCAGAGCCAAAGCAATGCAAACTTGCCCTGCCTACTGACTCCTTTCTTCTCCTTTACTTTGTAGCCACAGCTAGCAGCAAATTCACTTGCACCTCAAAAATTTTGCTTTATAATTAACATCAGGAATTACCAGTCTTAAAGTATCAGACCTGCTAATAAGGTCTGATACCTTCTGCTTTGTCTCTCGGCTTCACTGAGAGCAGCAACAAATATGCTTTTTTGCATCCATCAGCCTTACTCTGCAGCTGTAAAAACAGCAAACAGCAGAGAAAGGAACATCAGGACAAGAACTCAATAATAGGTAACAGTGGGAAGAAAAATAAAACTTAAAACCAGTAGATTAAGAAGCAAAGGGATGAGGGGGAAAAACACCAGACTGGAAGACAGGCCAAGCCCTACTTTCAGCCAAATTAACGGAGGAGGTGTGATAAAAACCATTCTACCCTTCACTCCTAGAACCTTCCACTTGGGAATTCACCTAAATACACACACAGGAACTGCAGTTAGCAACTACATGAACCTGAATAAATATCACTCACCACATCTCTCACTAAGGTGGAGACAGTGAACAAAGAGCAAAATAAGGGTTTGTATTTGCCTGCCAACAAAGTCTCTCCAGAGCAGAGGAATACTGGCCAGAGCAAATTTTATGACCGATATATTTGGGTCTCCATTTGAATTAATCAATACTCTTCAGCTGGACAAAACCAGATCCATCCAGTCACGGCACACCAGTGGAACACCTTGAAACTATGCTGATCGTGGGTTTGCTCAGACCTCTACTCTGATGAGTTCTGCCTTGCACGTAAGACCAACAACTCTTGACTAAAAGACAAGAAAGAGTTAGCAATTTGAACACACTTGTCAGTTGTATCGTGTCAAAACACCGACACCCCACCTGTAAGAGCATAACCGCAGCTGCCAGCAAGCTCCAAAGCATATGGGAAGTTCCAACTGTGAGCTGGAGTGTGGGGTTTTAACCAGACCACTTGCACTGGCAAGTCTCTCCAAGCACTGCAGATTAAGTACGTTGTGCAATATTTTTTTGAAACAGAACTGGGGTAATAAAATTACTTCCTCTAGCTGGCTTTGAAGTGGAGAAAAAACGCTGCGAGAACAAGAACTCAATTGGCTTTTAGCTGCCTGGCAAATGCTCTAATAAGAAAGCCCGATGACCTACATTCACAAGGCTCTGTATTAAACCACTATTACAAAATCCAATATAAAGCCTGACCATGTTTAAGTGTTTTCCATTAGCAAGCAGCAGTATCTTGTTAGAGAAATATGAAAACATGTTATTGTCTTCAGTGATGATGATCTTAATTAATCCTCTAAATACTATTCTGAAACATGTCAGCTTGGTCATTCCAGACTGCTTAAGCTCCCGACGCTACACAAAGACACCAAAACCTCCGCTTCTCAGTGGGATGCACTGGGGTGTTCACAGAAACAGAAACTTCTTAAATATTCTCAAACTGTGAAAAACCGAATTCATAATAATTTACATCTCTGATGCTCTTCCAACAAGCGACAGAAATGCACTGGTTCAGAAACTCGGGCAAAATCTAAGCTATCACCAGAACAGCTTATTGCAACTCAGTTTACACACCAGTGAAATACTTCCTCACATAAAGACATCAGCTCTCTCAGCCAGCTAAGTCAGATAACCTGAAGCAGATGGGTTTGAGTTGTCCTGGAAAAGACATTACTAAATTAAACCCTACTGTGGTAAATAGCCCCAAAAAGCAACAGAGTAAAATCAGTTAGTCCTTCGCTCTACACCCATATAGTTGGAAGAGTTTGATACATTCAGCTTCAATTCACATGAGCGGATTCCAAAAACAAGGCGTAACACAACCGAAGGAGAAATGCCCTACTTTGAAAAAAAAGAACGCTTTCAAAAAGGCACTATAAAGCAGGCAACTAGTCAAAACAAGCAGGTTATGGTCAAAACAGAACAGGAAAGACGGAAACACTGGAGCAAAAAAAAAAAAAATCCAAGTGGTGATTCTCAAAGGCACAAAATTAAAAGTCCACAGGCTCAGAAAAATCTAACTGCCCACAGTGCCTTCAGGAACCCAAGTCTGCACAAGTCATGGTATGATGAAAGTACCTTGTGCTGCTAGTGATGGCAGTAGCACAAAACAGACTCGTGTAACCAAGACAGAAAAAAACAGGGAAAAAAAAGAAATTTTAATTAATTTCTCCCTAATTTACTAAAACCCACCTCACCCTAAATGCAGAAAAAAATAGGTCCATTTAAAATCACTGCCTTTCAGATTGCATGAAAAGATACTACAGTTGAGGAGGCTTAAAAGAAGGTTTTATTTGTCTGAAGAGCACAGCAAGAACATGGATACAAAGCTAGTGTCAAATTAACACGGAAATACAAAGAGATGCCTGATCTGCCGGGACTGAATTGTGAAGGGACTACACATTCATCTCTGAGTACATAAAACCTCCCAGCGCTCCGCAGCACTCATCTGATAGCTCCAAGTACAGATTTAAGCTAAGCAAGCTGCAGGCATCCTTCCTAAACCAGAAAGACAGTTGCTACAACACACAGGTTTAAAGAAATAAAAAGTAAAGCAAACACCACCTGGGAAATAAACTCTAAGTCCAAGTACTCTTCTCTTTCTGCTGTCTCTCCACAAAGAAGACTAGGGAGACTTCTTCACCACTGATTAAAGTGGCAAAGTTGGTTCTGTATGTCCTCTGTACTTGCATGAGCCAGGTTTTCCCTACTTGCACCTCACGTTTCAGCATCAAACCATATGCTATTAATCTATCAAATGGGTGATTTGTTTGAGACAGCAGATTTAAGATACTAAATGAAGCAAACGAAAAAAACCAAATGAGGCCATCCAGAAATGATGGGCTCTCCTCTGAGGAGGAGGGAGAGGCATCACCATGGACAGCTCAGCCACCACGCTCATCCGGAGCCACCACGTAAACAGGATGCATGAGTATATTCCAAATGGAACTCTGAAACTCCATACAGCAAGGAATTCCAGCTGCAACACTATATCCAGTTGCATTACTTCACCTTAGGTTCAGGAATACATATGGTTTGAGCAAAATTCACGGAATGCTTACTGGAGTTGCCACAGGGGAATTCTAACACTACAAGTTTCAAAGCCAGTGGTGTAGAACCTGAGCAGATGAGTTACGGTTTGCTCACAAGGACACTTCTGCCAGCAAGGCTACAGCACCACAAATCTCTAAAGCAGGTACATTAGAGCACCAGTGGAAAAATATCATTTGTCTTAATGAAGAAAATCGAAGTGAAAAACTTGTGTTCATCAATCAAGCATCATCTGCTGACAGAGGTTCAATATTAAACTGGAGAGACAAATGTGACACAATACGAAAAATGCTATTTTTGAATTTCTAGGAGGCTACAATGCTCAACACCAACAGAGTTCAGGGTCAAGCCTACCCACCTGTAAAAGCACAGAGACAGCTCTGAATAAGCTGAACCTTTTCACCCAGCAATCCAGCAGCCTGTAGCACTTAGTGCCAGCTATAAAGGAGCTGCTTGAAATCAGTTTTACAGGGTATCTTCTCAGCCATAAAAGCCTCTAGCTGTAATAATACTAGGCTACCAATACAATTGGGGTTTTTTTGGCTACTGAAGTGCATATCATAAGCCCTGTATATACACTGCACTGCCAAAAAAACAAGCTAAAACAAAACAAGGCAGACACAGAGACGTTTCAACACCCAACTTAGTTATTTCAATAACTCTGCCTACACTGACCCAATTGTGTTTCAGCTCTGCTGGGAACTCGCTTAGACGCAGTTCATTAATACTGTTATGTTTTATTAGTCTGGGTCATAAAAGTTATTTCGAAGAGAAAGAACAAGGGGGTTTAAAATACACCATGGTTCTTACTCTCCTATTTACGAGGAGCATGTATCACCCAGGAACAGTCGCTTGGTGTGATGGGAGGACAATTTCCAAACCTGCAAAGCCACCCCAGGCAGCCTCACGCTTTGGCTACTGATGTTCTTTGGCAAGAGCTGCCCGCGATACCCGAGGGCTTTGCCAAGCTCCAAGAGAGTTCGACACCCAAAAAGAAACCCCAGCTGAGCGATATACCTAGAAAAGCTGTAGTTTTCTACCCGCAAACACCAACCACTTCTCCAAAGTTAATCATCTTAAGATTTTAAGCACCATGCCTAGCAGCTAGCACATAAACTCCATCGCTGAATTACTTCCCTAAAAGAAGCACAAACAGAACCAGAAAGACGAACCAGGTGCAGCAGATTTTTTTCTTTCTGGCAGGATTAAATGGCACTTTGAAAGCAAGCATTTTGTCTGGCCGTGTTGGCACCCAAGGCCCACAACATAAAAGCAGGTAAGTAAAAAGCACCTGAAAACTTAGTCACCACATCTTCTGCGCTCATTACCCGTAGGGTTATGTAGATTTCTACCCAAGCTTTCACACTTTGACACGAGCGTTTTACCCTGACTCCCAGAGTAAATCCAGGCTCTCCTGGATCCAGGCAGCCGGCACAGGGGACCGATGCCCGGCCGCGTCCGGGCTCTGCTTAAACGCACAAAGCAGCAGCAAAGCCCAAGGCTCCCCGGAGGGGCCGGCTCCGGGTCACTCCGCCCCCCGCTCCGGGCTGTCCCCGGCAACGCCGGGGGCTCACCCTGCCGGCCGCCCGGGCCCGGCACCCCCGGCCCCGCCGCCGCCCCTACCTGGCCGCAGCGGCTCGGTGATGCTCAGCACCAGGAGGAAGAGGAGGAGGAAGGTGCCGCTGTCCGCCTTGGGCACCATTTATCCTCCGTTCATCCTCCCCCGGCACAGCGCCACAAACCCGCGGGGAGGGACGCGCGGAGCGGCGGGAGGAGGGGCCGCCGCCGGGCCCGCGGGGGGCCCCGGTCCGCACCGAGCTTTTCCCTTGCCCTCCCTCCGCCGTTCGCCACCGCCCCGGGCGGAGCCGGCGGCCCTGGCTGCGGCGGGAGCGGCGGGAGCG
>VXAZ01003912.1:73778-85921 GCA_013399875.1 Gymnorhina tibicen
GCCCCGCGCTCCCCGCGACCCTCGGGACCTCCACACCGGCCCCTCGGGCCGCCGCGCGATGGCCATTGATGGCCACCACAGTCCCCCCAGGATGGCCTCTATCACTCCCCTCGGTCCTCACCAGAACGGAAACTCCATTCCCTCCATCTCCCCAGAATAGTCTTGCTCAGTTCCCTTCACCTCCCCAGGACAGCCTTCATCAGTCCCCTCCCTCTCAGAACAGCATTTCCCTGTCCCCAGCTGGAGTGTCCTTTCCTGCTCACATTCATATCCATCACCGCCTTTCCTATCCCCTCTGGAACAGCCCCAACCACCTTCCTCTGTCCCCCGGGACAGCCTTTCCGGGTCCCCTCCATCGCTGCTGCGATGGCCTTTCCCTGCCTCTGCAGGGACTTCCCAGTGCCACCACCTGGCTTGTCCCGCAGCAGAGGCACAAAGCTCTGGACTTTCCCAGCCCCAGCAGGCTTCCAGGTTGACCATCTTTCGCTTCTTCATTTCTGTGCTCCCCGCTGCCCACGGCGGAGGGCTGAGACAGTCCCTGTTCTCGTGTCGGCAGGGTGGCACCGACACGCAGCACCCGGCGCTGGGACACTCCCACAGCCAGCACCCGGCAGTGCCAGAGCCAGCCGGTGTTTCCATACCTCCTGGAAACATCGTGTTCCCAGTTCCCAGGCCCAGACAGAGAGGAAGTGCATAAAGAAAACTAATTGTGCGGCTCAGGTCATTGTTAGTGGCCCTGCAAGTGACAGGTGCCTGGAGGAATTTGACCCTGGGTGTTGCTGCATGTCAGCTGGGCAGGGTGGTGGCTGTCCCTGCCTGAAGTCAGCGGCCCGGTGCCACAACTCTCCTGGTGCTGGATGGAGGTCAGCCCAGGTGGTATTTGGGATCAAAAGGCAGTTTTAGCATCAAGACCCACTTCCCAAATTCATCTGCAATTTCCACTGACAAGGGGAAGTGTTTGCGCAGCACCAGGACGTGGGCTCAGCCAGGGGCCGGACACAATGCCTGACCCACGGTCAGCAGAGTGCTGTCACTTTCCTCTGCAGAGAATTCCAGCTTTTTAGTATAACCTATTCAAAGTCAGAATCTCGGAAGCTGTCTGAGAAATGTTTATACTTCTAAAATATTTGCTCTTTTGCTACAACCTGTAGTTCTCAAATAAAACATTGAAATTCCAGTAAGGACCATTTTGACCCAATTTTACCCACTCCCTGTTTCCCAGTTAATTCCAATTACTCACTATACCGAGCAGCAAATTTTTCTCAAGGGTTTTCCTGATGGATGTACACCTACTGCTGCTCTCTCACGGCTCCTGCTCCCCCACAGTCACTGACTGCCCCACGTGTCAGCTGCCAACCCGCAGGCAAGGAACAGGGGCTCCTGTGGGATTCCTTGAGCGCTCACTGCCTCTGTCCCCCCAGGAGCTGTTGCTGTGCTCAGGTCAGTAGCACTGGGGAGGTGCTTCTTCCAAACCTCAATGTGCAGTTTAACACGGGAGGGGAAATTGGTGCCTGCCAAGAGCTCCAATCAGAGCTGGGGTAGCAGCAAGCATGAGCTTGGAGCTGTGAGCCCTGGGGGCCTCAGGCACTCTGCGTGGCCAGGAACGTGCTTGGGGACCCGCTGGAGTGCGTCACAACCAGGGGGGCACTGCCTGAAGATTTAGGGCAAAACCCACTTTCCCAGCTCTCACGTGCCGCCAAATACTGTCATGATCCAAGAGCCCGTGGGGACCTGAAATATGACAACATCCTCCAGCACAAAGCAGGAGCATCGAACTCCCCAGCTTTGCTCCTCCCATGGGATGCTGTGGGGACAGACTGTTCTGAGCCTGGCTTCCTGCAGCACAGCCTCCTAGGCCAACTCCAGACCGATCCAGGGTATCCTTATCCACCCCAGGGCCTGGGCATTACACCATACAGGGCAATGCATAAATAAATATCCTATAATGCCTCCACCATGAGAGCAGGGCACAGGCTGCTCATCCCTGGCTTTTGTCCCAAGGCAAGGCAGGCCTTGTTTCCCCCACACCACGTCCTGCAGCACCCCCAGCTCTGAAGAGAGCACACCCGTGTGCCCAGCAGCCCCTCAGCACCCCTAACCAAACAAGCAATGAACAGCCCAGCAGCACCAAAGGGAAGGGTGAGAGGTGCCCACTGCCCCAGGCTGTGGCAGTTCAGCTGCTGGGGCCGGGAGAGGTGGGGGGAAGGGGCTCATGGTGAGGGTGATTGAACCCTGGCCTGACCCTGAGCTGGGGCTTGTAACCAGCTGCTTTTGGGCTAGCAGCTGTGAGCTGGGATTGAGGCAACAAGTGCAAATATGAGGAAGTGAGAATTGCTCAATTTCCCTCTCCCCCAAGTGAGTGGACCCATTTCCTTTATTTTTGTAGAGGAATAGCCCAATCCTCCAAAACAACAAAGTGTCTCCAACCACAGCTTCCCTTTTGACCTAAATAATCAGCCCCAGCCCTCACTGGAACCTGCTTTTGGATGGGTGAAAAAAGCTGCAGCTCCTGCACCATGCAGAGATGGTTACCCCTGGGCCAGGGAGAGGCTCCTGCCCCTGAAGGTGCAGGGCTCAGAGAACCAGCTTGGGGCTCAGTGATTAGACTTACAAGAACAAGAATTGCTTGTGGTCTCCCACTTTCTTTCCTGCATGGGGCAAGGAGTCGAGGCCCAGGCTGGACACGGCAAGCACCCACAGCCTCTGGATGTGATGGTGTTCACACCATGTGGACATAGGCCCACTATGACTTCCAAGCATCCAGTGACACACCACAGGCAGGCTGGCCACCCAGGACAGGCCTGGGGCTACCACTGCTCACTGCCAGCCACCTCTGCAGCATCAGGAGAGCTCTAGGTGCTATTATGGCTGAGGGAGCAAGTGTGCTTGGGCCTTGCACACAGGAGAATGCAGATACATTGCAACAGCAAAAGAAAAATAACCTGCTAAAAATGGGAGGAAAAAAAATCACAAGTCATCAAGAACCAAGATGGTTTTTTTCACACTGGATTTGGCCCTGTAAGGCACATTATCTGCCACTGCTACAGCAGCAAAAATATCTGGCAATGAAGAATTTACTGATTCCCTAATTAGAGATAGCAGGGGCTGAACTGCAGCAGGAAGCAGAGAACAGACATTACAGCAGCATTACAGGAACAGCCAATCTGAAGAGCACTACAGCCCTTTCAACAGATCCAATTTTACAGCATGTAACTGAAAATAAGTTACATTTCCAACAAACATGCGAAGGCCCATCAGCGTGGCAGAATCAAGACTGATTTTAGTGTGGCTGTCTAGGTTAATTCACTTGAGGGCGAACACAAAACCAACAGCATCCACAGGACAGTTAATGCAATCTGCTTTTAAGCATGACTGCACAACGTGGAACCACCCTCAGATATCACATTCCCCTATCATTCCAGCTACACCTTGGTATGAGCACAGCCAGTTTGAAATGCTGTGGCAGAGAGATGCCACATCCCGCTCCTGATCCATGTGTACATCCCATCCACAGTCCCTCGAGTGCTTCTCAGTCTTTCCGTGCATCCCACACTCAGAGGAGCTTCTGCACCCACAAATGGGCAGGAATCCCACATCTACTCCTTGCTCCTGGTCTCCTCAGTGACCCAAACTGCAGGCCAGGGTCTGACCATCTGCTGGTGTATCTAACAGAGAGGTCCTATGCTTAATGGGGACAAGCATTTCACAATGAAATAAATAATTAGTATTTGAAATTACCTACGAACTTGGTTCGTATTTAGCCAGTTCAGTCCTTAAAGAACAATTCTGAAAGCATGGAAACTTTAGTAAATGCACTCCTTTTACATTAATTCACGAGTATCTGAGAATAATTTTTTTGCTTAAAGAAAAAATATAGCCTTCAAGTATTTCTGGACTAAAAAGGCAAAAAATACTAATTTTTGATTCCTAGCAATGGCACGTTGATCAATTTATTTTTACAAGGTGCACTATAAAAACTGAGTCCCTTAGAAGGGTTTTTCACAGTCTGGGACACGAGTTTTCGAAGTGGCAGGGGAAACCACACAAGAGGAAGCTCTCCATCAAGACAAACACAACATCCAACGCCCCAGATCTTAGAGAAGGCTGCAGACACTCCTTAAGTTGCTGGATAAGCCTTTCCATGGATGTTCCCTCAGTTAAACATCACCTGACTCTAGCAAACGCCAACAATGCCAAGTGTTACACACACTGTCTTGTACTCGGGTGTGGTGCAAGAAGTGAACACATCTGGCTACCCCTGCGTCCTCCTAAAAGGTGCACGGTGCTTCCCCAGGCTGGATCACACCACACAAGGGCTCATCCCACACACAAAGGCCAGCTCATATGCAGCAACCACAGCACTGAGTGAAGGCTATGTATGGTTAAAAATGCTTTTCCTTTTTTTGGCCAATTCTAAAAACTAAAGCCAAAAATTTCAAAGAATAGGAGGAAAACACCAAACAAAAGCCCCAGTGTAGCTATCAGAAGTATCACTTCTGTCCTTCAGAATGGCACTGTCAACCTGGTGGATGACACAGGACTGTCCCTGGCTCCTGCATCGTGATCATCAACTCTGGAGCCACACACAGAGCAGCTATAAAAAGAAATCTGGTCCCTTCCCTCTGCCAGCTGCAAAACAGGGCAAGCCCAAAACCTGCAGAAGAAAAGCCTGAGCAAAAGCAGCAAGGCAAATCCCATTCTGCAAAGTGAAGAAGGAAATTAGGTCCTCTTAAGGAACGCTGGTTTTAACAAGATTACAAAGTTAGTCAAACTTGTGAACCGCATCAGTTTAAATTCAAGTTAAAGAGAACCTCTCTAAAATTCTGTGTCACGCCTCAGTATACATATGGTTGTGTCCTCTCTTCTGCAAACTACAAACTCAAACAAGTTTGACAAGCTGGAGCCAAGTCCAGTTCAGCCCTTTAGAAAGGCTTACCGCACTTAAGAAACAGACGTAGCTGTACAGAAACGAATTTAAATGCATGGCTGTCTTAAAAACAGAAATACATCTTTAAGAAATGATCTCCATTTTCCCAGTTTCCAGTAAGCAGTCTGTAGTTCACTGAGCACAGCCAGATCACTATCACCTTGCTGGTGACTGGAATGTTCACAAGAAATCAGATGCCTTTCTTCTTTTGGGAAGCTGCAGTAAATTGTCCGTGATGGATGTAGTATCCTGAGATACTGGTGTCTGAGATACTGTCCTAGACTGTGGGGTGCTCTGGGGGGTTTGAGGCCCACTGGCCGGGGTCTTGTAACCAGGAGTTCCTGTGTGGGCTGGGGAGGGAGTGTAGCTGGCTCGCAGGGCTTTGTCGGTGTATTTACTTGCAGTCCTGTTTACAAGTCTTTGCAAAGCTGGTGACATTGCAGGGCTTAGTCCTTTTGGAGTAAGGCTGAAATAGAATAAACAGTTTTAAGAGATTTTACAGTAAAAAATCTGCCTTTATCAGGAAAAGCATTATTACCTCCCTACATGAGCTCCCCCCCCCAGAGCAGACTCACTGCCTGCAGAAGTCATTCTGCCTGCAGGTAAATGCAGCCTGTCTCTCTAGAGAAATGAGTGACAGAAAAACCTCCTACATCCCTCCCAAACCTGAGTGGCACTGCCTGACTTCTCCTTTGAGCCCATTCTGTCCTTCCTGTGACCCCCTCAAGCAACTCTTATCATGTCTCCTCTTTGCAATGAGGCAAGACACTGATCCAGAGGCATCACTGGGTGGCTGCAGGGCAGAGCAGTAATGCTGACAAGGAGTATCAGGGACAGCCACCAGCCACTTTCCCTCAGGAATTGAGTTTTTTAATTTCTAAATTTCTAATAACTTTCAGTCCAAATGTACCTCTTCCTGCTTCCAGTATCCTCCATTACCATCATTCCTCCCTTTCTACATGTGCTGATTTAAATCTCAGCAGATAATACCCACCCCCAATTCTGCTCAGAAACAGAAGTCTCACCTGGCCAAGTTTTCTGTCACTTTTCGAAGTGCTTCCTGCTTCTTTGCTCGGTTTTTAGCTGCCACTTCATTGGCCATCTTGAGTCCCAACCTCTCACGGCGCCCGGGCTCCAGGATCTATAAATGCATCACACAGTTCACTCGCCAAGGCACTCAAGAGTGCTGAAAAAATGAGCCAAAGCACCTTCAAAGCTGGATTCCAGTGTACAGGGATCTAAAGCAGGGAGAAGTGCGGTCAGCCCACACCTCTCTGCTGCTGCATAAAAGCCAGAGAGGACACAGACCTTCAACCTGCCTTAGCAAGTAACAAAAATGGTAAAACCAGTCCAGTCAAGGAAGCAGCCATTACCGCTGGCATTTCCTCCTGCTGTTTCTCCTAGACAAACAATGTCACCTGTGTCTTGCCTGGCCTGCAGCCAGCCAGCTCTCAGGCATACACAGGCATTGCTAAACAGCAGGAGAACCAGTCAAGGCCTTTGGAGTCTGACAAAACAGAGGCACATACAGCAAATTACACCTTTCTTAAACTAGGAGTCTCAGCTCACATTCAATGACACCAGCAGGAGACAAGTGGCATGCAGGGTTAGGTGCCACTAGCAAAGCCAGAGTGTCTTTTCTACTCTCAACTGATACATCTACCTCAGGCTGAGACAGCCAGAAGATGAAGACAGAGGGAAATGCTAAAATTTCCACCTATTCATACATTAAAATCAGAAAAATTGAGCGTGACTTCAGCTTCCTCTGGAAGCCCCTCTGTCTTGGCCCACCACCACATGCAGAATCTCATTCTCCTGCCAGCAGTGTGTATTCCACCTCACGTAGCTCCACCAAGTAGATCTCACGTGGATCCATGCTCACCTCCGCCCTCCAAGCACAAACTAGATTATTAGTCTCAAGGACTGGGAACACCACCCAGAGATGTGTCACACTCCACGTTAATCTATTCCTTACTCACTCGCCTTTCCCTTCTCAGTTCTTTCCCCCCAGAAAAGAATGTCATGCTGACTTGCTGACGTGAAATACCTTGAAAGCTGGTCCAGGTGTTCTGTCCACGTATGGTCTTTCTGACCCTTCCAGACGCAAAGGGGTGCTTTCAATTTCACCCCATGTCATAAAAGGCGACTCATTCACACCTAAAAACAAATTCAGAAAGTCATGCCCATGCAAGATATTTGACTATTCATATACTACACACACACACAAAAAAAAAGATAAGCAAGGAAATGCAGCAAATTTATCAACAAAGGAGCCCCTCCACTGCAGAGGAAATCACAGCCAGTGTGAATAGTAACATGTGGTTCCCATTAAAAGGGAATCTTAAACTCATAGGATTGCATGTAGCTGTGTCACCCTCTCGGTTACAACAACCAAGCACCAGCCTTTCCATGTCTTTATTTTTTCATTTGCTAAGCTTTTGATTAGTGACACTTTCATTTTTCCCTCTGTAGTACTAGTCCTCCCCTCTGCTGCCGTATGAAAACTCCTTCAACACAGGAAACTCTTTAAAAGTAAGAAAACAGAGGACTTAAGGCACATGTAATAGCCAAATGTACCCTCCAGTCACCCTCAGGGGCAGCCCGTACCAAACAGTGACTGCACCTTGTCTAACAGGTGTAGAAAGGATTCCAAGAGCCCGATTAAGACACTGGCTAGAAAATCCTGCTGTCCAGGGTTTGGAAAGGCATTTACGATGGAGAAAAGAGGTGCTCCAAACGCCACCTACAGGTTTTCCAGAGGGAAAGCCCCAGTATGTTCAGGTTTTGGCATAACCATAAGAAGCACAGGAAAACAGTGTAGCTGGTGAAGAACAGCTACAAATTCAGATACCACGTTTCAACTTGAAGAAAAATAATCAGTTTGTTCTAACTGAAAGAGCCCCAAAGGTAGATGATTCCTGAGCAATGGCACAGCAACTTGCTCAGAGCCTCTTGGTGCTGTGTGATTTTTCCTTTTTTTTTGTACTGGACTAGGATTTAAGCCCTGCATCCAGTTGGCATACATGCCACGAGGTTTTACCTCCTCATCTAACCCAGTAATGACACCCTAGTGTCGAATAGAGCATCAAAATAAGTGCAGTAGTAGCCCTTTTAAAGCAGAAGAAATGAGAAAATCCTCTTACCTGGGGCAGGAGAGGGGGTAGCCACAAATCCATACCCGTTCACTTTTGGAGAATCTTGGGGTATCAGTTCTTTCCCATCGGGTCCCACTTTGCCCTGTTTGTACTGAAATAAAAAAGACAATGCCATTCATGTGGAGAAAGGTGTGAATCAGCTGTATCCAGCACACACACACACAGTTCTCCCAGGGGATGATCAGAGGGCAAAGCCTAACTAGGTTTGAGTCAGAAGAAGTAAAATTATCCAACCTGAGCATTGAGGGCTGCGGCTTGTTGGAGCTGTGATTTGCTCACAGCTTGGCTGAAAGGGTCCTTCACAAAACGGGTGTTCCGATGCACAACTTCCCTGGGTTTCTTAAAGACATCACTCTCATCAGGTACACCTTGAAAAGCAAAATGCCTTTTAAAAAAGGGTTCTTTCCTCTACTTCACTGGTTCACAGAAATGATCAATTGTACATTTATAGCCAAAAAAGAAAACTACATTTACAAAAATGTGTGGTTTTCTATAGTAACAAACAGACTAACAAGTCCAAGGAGGATTCTTTGAGCAGAAGCCAACAATGAATGAAGATGACAACAAAGTGCTCATAAAGAAGACAGACCAGGAAAGAACTTTGGCTGCTGAAAACAAATACTTCTATAATACAGATAATGAGCTTTTCAATGGCAAATAGAACATGATCAAACTTTGGAATCAGAGGCCAAGGATGAAGAAAGTAAGAGAGAAAAGGAAAAAAAGGAAAAAACCCGCTTTTAAAAACAACTTTATGGAAGAAAAAGCACAGCATTACCTGTAAGAGCTGCTCAGTCATGCACAGAAATGCTGTAAGCACTGTTTGGGGCCAACACACCCAGAACCAATGCCTCACCTGTTGGGTAATACATGAGGGTGTTTCGAGCCGTGTATTCCCAGGTATCCAGTCCGGCTTTCACGTTCTCCAGAGCTTGCTGCTCGGCTGAAGGAAGTGCCAGGTTTTCATTTTGTCGCTGAAGGGGCAACGGAAAAAAATTTTAAAAGGTGAAAAAAAAGAATCGGGTCTGAAGCAGCGTCCTGCAATCTTTTATTCAGGCAGACACAACTTGGGAGAGCTCAGTCACAAGCTCAGCCACCTGCCCTAGAACACTCTGCATAAGGCATGTAACAGACTCTGAGGGACAGTTGGGATAAAAAAATAACAGTCCCTCAAAACAACAGCAGCAAACACCCACATGTCAGTGCCAAACTTCATTAAAAGGCACTGCATCCATCAATGACACACCTGTGCCAGCTGCTCACTGCTGATGGTTAAAGACTGACCAGGCAGGCCCAGAACAGCCCCTGGACTTCCCCTGCAGGTAGCTGAGGAAGGCAGCACAGCCAGCCATGCTGATGCAGTTCTGTGCTTCAGCAGCCAAGTGGGTTATTACTGATAACAGAAACAGAAAACTGAAATACATTTCACAACCTAACTGCAAATAATAAAGGGCTGATGGACAAGCAACAGGAACTGTGCTCAGCTGCTCTCCCTGGTGTTGCTGCTTATGGAAGGGGCTGCCAAGGACTGCAATACCTGCACTCTGTGCAGTGCTTTGCAGTTTCAAAGCTTTCAGAAGAGACAAATCCTCAGCAACTAAGTCAGCACTGTTCTTGTGTGACAGAAGGGGGAAAACAAAGAAGCAAAGGGCAGTCACAGGACCAGGAAACTGAGCCTTAGCAAAAACACACTGAAATGGTATTTCCCTGCTGTGTCCCTCTGGAAGAGCAGAGACAGAGCTGAGACAATTCCCTACCCGGGTGTACTCCTCCTCTGCGCTGTACAGCCAGGCATGTTTGACTTTCTCCTTCTCTTTGGCCACTTCCATGATCTGCTCAAACGAAGCATTATCCTCACTCGTGTGCTTTGCCAAGAAGGTGTCCAGGCTCGGAAGAGCATCTTTATCATCTTTTTCTGCTTCTCCTAACAAGAGAAGGGAAGAAGCCTGAGGAAGGTTAATGTCTCCCTTTCTCTGAGAGCCCTGTATCTACCTCTTAACCCACAGACACAGCTTGGTCAAAGAAACAGATCCACGCAGAGTGGTGCAGTAATAAATCTGGTTTGGAACACACAGAACCAACTTTCACATAAACCCCTTCATGGCACTTATAGCAATTTATTTTAAAGGTAAAATGCACAAGTGGCCAGCTGCTGGTACACATTTTCTTTTGTGAAGAATTCAGCTAGAGAAACATAATTCTCCTACCTTCCTCTGCAGTCTTGACGCCAGCTTTAGATTTATTTCCCACTGGAAGGCCACCTGGATGCACTTCTGGGGTTTCAAACGTGGCTGGGGTAACATCTGCCACCAAAAAAAAAAAAATTTCACTTGGTTACTGTGGCATACAACAGGACTTGCTGTAAGGATCATGTGCCAAACAAGTCACAGAAGGCATACCAAGAGAACAACAATTTAATTAAAAACTTGTGAAAAAAACTCCAAAATGTTCTATTCAATTCTGTCTCAAGCTCCAAACAAGATTTTGCTCTTATCTAAGACATTTTTCTCCTGCTGGGAGAAACTGCCAGGAGAGCCACAGCCCAGTAGATTTGTCACCCTACGCCCTGCTTTTGCCAACAAAAGCAGCAGCAGATCAAACTTAGCTCAGGCCAGGGGAGGAAGGGACACCACCTGGTGACACGTGCCCTTTGTCACAAGAAAGCCACTTACCCAAACCCCACTGCAAAAGCTCAGCCAGGGGCTTGGGCTTTAAGAAACACCTGAACTGGAAGTTAAAGAAAACATAAAACAGAACAGTGGATCCCTGCTGTGGGAACCTCTGATAACCACGAGCTTCCCACACCTTCTCTCCCCAATACATGAAAATCTCAAATGTCTGTAGGAACAACAAGAATCCCTAAAACTACAAACTAAAATAAGGATTCAAAACGTAGCTTAGCATTTCTGATAGTAGCGAGCATATAGCATTCCCTAGGGAGCAGGAACTCGGCAAAAGATGCCTCTAAGGAACAGTTATTAAAAGGCTGCTTTTTCCAAAACCCTTCCCTCAAGGAGTCATTAGACACCACCACAGAAAAATTCAGTACCAGACACTGGCTACTGCCCAAACTGGTACACTTAGTTCTCATGCAACATCAACCCTGAATCTTTAAGATAAGCATTGCCCGCACAAAGTTAGATAAAGCAGAGCAGCAATATCAGATACAAACCCCTTATGCCCCAGAGAGCCAGTTCTTACAGGGTGCAGGTGTGTCCCTCGACGATTTGCTCAAGGAAGAGCCAAACTTGATAGCGATTTGTCTCATTTTCTCCAAGTCGCCGTTTTCTTCAGCCTCCAGATATTCCTTCTGTGCTCGCAACTTCTCCACATCGGGAAAAAAGTCTCGCTGGATGATTTTCTCTAAGCTCTACAAAGAGAGAGACAACTGCAATGCCACTCTGCGACACCTGGAGTGCCGGCTGAGCTCGGAGCCAGCTGTGCACAGCCACGGGCAGGCCGGGGAGCCCCCGGGCCGAGGGCCGGTGGCAGAGCGCTGACAGCTGTCGCCGCAGGGGGGGCGGGAGCCCGAGGGACGGCTCCGGCGCCACTTAGACCCGCAGCCGCGGTTGCAGCGGGCAGCGGCCGCGGGCCGAGCCTGCCGGGAGGACCCCAGCAGAGCCCCGCCGCGCTGGAAGCGCTCGGCCCAAGTACCGGCGGAGCGGAGCCTCCGGGCTTAGGCCCAGGCCCGCCGCCTTACCTCGATATAGGCCTCCTCATCCAGGATCTTCTTCGGTTGTCTCGGGGCCAGCGACACCACCTCCTTCCCCGTCACGGCAGCGGGGCCCGCGGCGGCAGCCGGCACCAGGGCGGCGGGAGAGGCCGCGGGCACCGGTATCGCCTCCATCGCGTCAGAACCGGGCCGATCCTCCTCCTGCTTCGCCGCCGCGAACGCGACGGGCCGTGACGTCACGTGTCCGCGCCACGCGGAGCCGGAATACCCGCCCCCGCCCCCGGCCCGGGAGAAGCGCCCCCTGCCGGTCCGGAGGATCCGCCCGGTCCCGCGCCGTGACAGCGGCGCCACCTCGGCCCGAGGGTCGGGATGGGAGCCGGGATGGGAA
>VXAZ01003913.1:3261-78669 GCA_013399875.1 Gymnorhina tibicen
TAGAAACTGCTTCTGACATTGTTATGACTATCTAGGAATTTGGAGAAGAGCACATGAGGAAAAGGTGACTTTTTAAGAGAAAAACTGAGGCAAAAATAGTTGAGAAAGAAAAAAAGAGCTCTCATTTTAAATTCTTTGCCACTGTACATGTTTTTCACATTGGTGTTAGTATGATGATGTCTGTTTAGCCTACAAGAGACACTTCTGGGACTGTGTGGAGGACATTCTTNTAATTATAACACTGAAACTAACAGCACTGGTGAAGTTTCTAATTGCTTGTTTTCTCACCAGCAAGGTTTACCAGATGGCTAGTCAAGGAATATGGAGTTTTTTCTGAATACTGTTTTAAAATAGAGGTGTTTTCACCTAGGATAACATATGCAACATTTTAAAGTGAAAAATAAGATATGTAAAATAATGCTTTACCTATCTAAACCTAGATATGTAGTCATTGGCATACTATCTGAAAACTATAAAGCCATTATGAAATTTTTTATCCCCATAATGCCTCTTGGATGCAATAGACAAGGATAGAAGCAAACCCCCCCCCTTCCATTTTAGAGATAAAAAAAAAAAATAAGCACAGAGTAGACTATAACTTACCTGAACTGACACATCGGATGTGTGGTTACACTGGGAACTATAAAAGTCTTAATAGTATGGACCCTTTTATGGATAAAAACTTCTATAGATTTCTTTTCCTAATTTATAAATATGGCATAAGAAAATAAATTACAATATTGCAAAATAAACACAGTAAGAAAATAAGCAAATATAAATGCTTGATTCGTGCATAGTGCAGATTTTATACAATTTCATTATCATATAAATAGCTCACATATATAATCTTTCGTGCGTTAATTCTGATAAATGTTACAGTAAAAATTAAGATTAATAGAGGTTGCTTTGAAAGATTTGCTAGGAGTTATATCTGTGGTACTTTTTAGCCTAGTTACATTATGTTCTAAAAAGCTTCAGTATTCTGTTAGTGATTTATGATATCTGCTTACTCATATTTTTATAGACTGCTAAACTGTGTAAAATTGCTTTTTTCAGTCTTAACTTTTGATGCTTAGAATTCTTCAATGCTTTTTTTTTTTAAGCTTGAGTCTTCAAAATATACAGAGGTCTGCTAGAAGACTCAGTTGCTAACTGTTTTGGAAGTTAATACATGGTAGCTAAGAAGAAGCATTAAATCTGCATAAACCTACAAAGGTTCATAGCTAAAAATGGGTTACAAAAACAAAGTGAAAGGCAAACATTATTTGTTGTCATTGAAGGACACTAAGTTTTTGCACAGTCACAAAGGTATCTAGGGATATATTAATTCTTTCTTTGGATCTTACACATATGGAAATGCTGCATATCCTTTTGTGTAGACAGAGATTCAAATAAGGCAGCTGAGAGCAGGGAAGAACTTTATATGGCATGTTTAAAATATACAGTGAAACACTAATAGGCTGATTTCTTACTGACTTACACCTGGTACAGGTATTTTTTGTGTTTGAAAACTTAATAAAAACTAGATTTATAATATAACCACAGCAAAATGTCAGTATTTTATACTCATTTTGCATAGATTTACAAAACTGTTATATATGATAAACTATGAAAAGCACATTTCAGTACAAAAACCTCTCATTTCACAGCTATACAAAACATAGCTTTTCTTTTCAGAACACCTAAAAAGCTTTGTGCCACATTACTTCATCCTGAGAGCCTATGAACTGCAGATTTGGGCACCTTCCCTTCCATTAGTGCATTGTATCAGAATCTTGTATCATTGTCTATGAGTTGCAGTTCAGCATTTGCAAATTTTCACAAAAGGAATCAAATTAACTTAAGAGCTACTCTCTCCTTTTAGTTTTACCCTTTCTTCTCCTGCATACTGACAATTTTTCTTTGAATGCCATCCATGCAGTTAGGTTGCAGGACTACAAGCAAACCAGATTTTCTTGTGTGGCATTAACCACCCTGATGTTTTGGTACTCTATCCAAAATAAGTGGGCATAGTGGATTTTCAGTCAGTAGTGCCAGCCTCAAAAATGCTTAGAAATTAAATTCCCTGGAAGTCTTAATAAAATATGAAAAGTATTTATCTCATTTTCAGTGAATAAATGCCATGTCCTATAGTTAGTGTCATACTATAAAGTCACACAATAGCATATTAATGAACAGGGCTATTCTTTGTTGTTACTTTGCACTCTTTAGAATTCTGTAATGCATATCATGCAAGTGTTCCTCCTGGATGAAACAGCGATAAATCTTTAATAAACTATGAACAACATTTCAGTCTGAGTGACAAACACTTTCCTACTAAAGTATTACGGGATATATTATAATAAAAATAAACAAATGAGGAGTTATTATTAAAAGTTTGCCTCTTTTTCCAGATGTGTCTCATACTGCTTGGAATTAAACACCAGTAAATCTTTAATGAGGTATGAACGAATATACCAATCACTTGAGAGTTATTGACACATCAATATCCATAGAATAGTATCTTATTAAACTACTGCAGTTCCTTTCCTGATAGGCATTATATATTCAGTATTAATAATACATGAGCCTTTTTAATTCATTTCCGTTGTTACACCCTGTCCTTACTCCTGCAGCAACATTATTAAAACTGATTTTATAAATATAATTTTCTCAAGATACATGTGTTAAATGTGACTGGTACTGAAGAGTTGTAAATGTAGCTGGTTTAAAATTCCTAATTTATTACTGATAAATAATACATGGCTTAACAAACAGAATAGCGTTATACTTAAACTGTTCTTTCTACAAGATTGACCCAGAAGGAAGGAGAAAGCTTTTCTTTTACAAGTTTGACCTATATTTGTAAATTGCTAATTTGCAAAGATCAAAGAGCTATGCAACTGTGAATGCTGATCTTTTCACTTTGACATCTGGCTTCTGAGAGTTCTCACAGCAATACCATCCACACCTTTCTTATGCTTCCACCTGTCAATTGCTGCTACATTGAAGCTGTGGTCCTACTCTGATTCAGAGTACAGCATGCCCCTAAAGACAAGGAAAACTCAGTTTCCTTTGGCTTTTGTCTTCATCTGACACAGTGCCACTTACAATTGTTTTCTACCAGACCAAACACTGAAATATTTTGCTGTGACATTGCCCTGCTGTCCTCCCAAGTCAAATGGACAAGCACATAAAGCAGCGCTGCTTAGAAATGAGACAGCTTGAGAACTGCATTTTGTAAATATAGATTTAAACCACTTGGCAGAATTTAAGGTTCTACAAAACAAGGGAAAAGCTGGCTCTATGTTCTCTACTGTTTGACTACACCCATGAGTAAGAATTTTTTCTTCTTAATCACTTCATATTTTTACTTCATGAATGTTGGATCACTTTGCAGTGATTAATGAATGATTTCTTGTGAGCTCTGTGCCTAACAAGTAAAAGGTAAATATCATTTCCTGAAATCACTGATAAGGACAGCGAAACTTGGTGCCATGCTCTGATTAGTTTATATAATCTCTGGTAGTCTCTGTCATGGCTGGATCCCTTAAAAGATATTACTATGATTTTTCCAAAAGGTACTTTGTATTTCATGTTTCTATAGATGATTTACTGCCCCTTTTCTGACATATTTTAAGTAGAACACTATTAATAAATGTGATCATGTTACCGCCAGTAATAATTTTGATAATGGTGACATTTAGGTGTTCATCTGGAGTCCTGCTAACAGTTGGTTCTCTATTGAGCTCCAAATTTTGAACCTAGGACAGAAGGACTTTTCAAGGGTGGAAGGCAGTAGAAGTTCAGATACAACAGAAAGGATGGTGAAGAGTGGCTAGAAGTCCACCCGGGGGCTACTTACAAATGCAGGCTGGGGGATGAACAGATTGAGAACAGCTCTGTTAAGAACGACTTGGGGTACTGGAGGATGAAATGCTGGACATGAGTGGGGGCTCACAGCCCAGAAAGCCAATGGTATCCTGGCCTGCATCAAAAGCAGCATGGCCAGCAGGGTGAGGGAGGGGTTTCTCTCCCACTACTCCACTCTCTTGAGACCCCCACCTGGAGCATTGCGTCCAGGTTTGGAGTCCTCAGCATAGGAAAGATATGGACCTGTTGGATCAGAGGGTTGGGGGCTGAGAGAGTTGGGGCTGTTCAGTCTGGAGAAGAGAAGGCTTCAGAGAGATTGTATTAGCAGCCCTTCAGTACTTGAAGGGGGCCTACATGACAGATGGGGATAGATTTTAGCAGGGTCTGTTGTGATAGGAGAAAGTGTAATGGTTTTAAACTAAACCAGAGTGTATTCAGACTGTATAAGAAATGTTTTACAGGGAGGGTGGAGAGTGGTGATATACTGGAACAGATTGCCCAGAGAGATGGTAGATGCCTCAACACAAGAAATATTCAAGGTTGGGTTGGACAGGACTCTGAGAAACCAGATCTAGTTGAAGATATGTCACTGCAGGGGGTTGGACTAGATGACCTTAGAATTTCCCTTCTAACACAAATTATTCTGATTCTATTTATTCTGCTTAAAGTAAAAACATATAATTTGAACAAGCACTGCAGAACCTTCAGCCATGGAGTTAGCAGGGAAGTGCATGAAATATAAAGATAGTTGAGAATTTCTATTGGTCCTGCAAGTCTTTGATTGAGTTTATTTCTGAAATAAAAGAACACTGGAAAATCACTAAAAGCTGTTTGATTTTGCTATTTTCCAACTTTCTAAAGATGCCTTATATTTTCACTATCATATAATGCTTAGGCACTGTAAGCCCCAGTGAATTATTGTCATGGTTCCAGCCAGGACAGGGTTAACTTTTGCAGCCCCAGGAGGGGCACAGCCAGGACCCTCAGGTTATTCTACACCACCTCATGCCACAGGCAAGGGGGTCATGTCTTTGTCTGTTTTGCTGGAGTGCGCAGTGGGGTAGCGCTGGGTTCCTTGTGGTGAGCAATTTTACATGAATTGTTTGCCTACCTTGTACACTCTGTTATTAGTATTGTTGTTAACAGTAATAATACTGTTCATTTTCTCATTTTATTACTGTTTCTAGTGAATTGGTCTTTCCTCAATGCATGAGCTTTACCTTTTTGTGTCTCCACCTCTTCATTCTGCAGCAGGGGGAGGAGGGGAGGAGGTGAGCAAGCAAGTCACTGTCTTGGGTGTGTCAGTGGGAATACTAAATTGGGGGATACCATTCCTAAACCACAAAAATTACATAAAAATACAGTGCAAGCCGCAGTGCTAGCCATGTATTATGAAACTTCTTCCACGATGAAATTGCATTCAGGTCTGATAAAGATGATAACTTCCCTAGTACTAACAGTATAGGAATAAGATTGCTGTCAAAGAGTTGGTACTCCGAACAGCATGAGGTAGACATGGCAGGCAAAAGACTGGTTGTGACCTGTGCAGTATTCTCTTCAGTATGCAGTAAGATGCTGTTTTTTCCAAATTTTAAGATTTCTGAAAATTCTTCTGTCACAGGCAGCTCAGAAGCAGAACTAGTTCCTTTTGATTTGCTTTAAGTCTCAAACAAATTTACCCATAGTTTTTTCCACTTCTATGGTAGAAATACCTAAGTGGTAGATAAAAAATACTACTAATCAAGCTCTTCGAAACAAACCAAACCAAACCAAACCAAACCAAACCAAACCAAACCAAACCAAGCACCAAAAATGCCCCTAGAAAAAAATAGAAATCTTTGCCCAGAAGTTTGCAGGTTTATGCACCTCAGAGTTCTCAAGGCTGCTGCCCCACTCCAGGTGCTGGTACAGACCAGATCAGTCACTTGTGCAAACACAGGAGTCCAGAGCTCTGTAGTAGCTTATCAGGACCCCCTGGCTCCCAGGCCACTCACACACAGGAAAAGAGTGAAAAATTTAGTTTAATGAGGAGATGCTGATCAGGCAACAGGCCCCACAAGTGTATCAACCAGAAATCTGCTTGCCATAACCAGCCCTTTCTATCCCCTTATCCAGTTTCCCACTCTTGTTATTTCCAGATTCACCAAGACCTCTCTTTTTCCTGTTCCTTCCCATCATGTTTGTGTAATCCTGAATAGCTTTCTCCCTGGATTCCTTAATGTCCCATACACGGGAGATCAAAACCCACTTTGAACAGGTTCTCTGGAGAGTTTCCCCTGATGTCTTATCTTGATGGGTTGCCTGTCTGGACTCTGGAAGTGAAGCTTTTCCTGGGACAGCCCTGGATGGGACGTGATTAGAATGTCCCTTTTCCTCAGTCCATAATTTCTGTTCCCTCCACCTTTTGTTATGCCACATATGTTCGTTATGCTCCTCTGGATTTGTGGAGATGGGTTGGGACAGTTACTGGGTGGGACAGTTACTGGGTGGGACAGTATTTGTCATCCTCCAGGTTCCATTGTCTCCCTGAGTTTTTTTGTGGGTGTGCAGATGAGCTTTTTATCACATAACACAAGAAATGTCAGATAAATCATATTAAAAAATATCTTTGTCTGTAAATGGAAAACAGAGAAAATATTAGAAACATAGATGTCGTAGAAATCATTGAAGACTTTGTACTTCAGAGATGACTAAGTTGACAGAGAGTCTATTGTCCTGCTACACTAGATATTTTTGCCTCTAACAGGAAGCATTTCTACCACTTGCCTTCTGAATCTCAAATATTTTTATCACTTCTGAAGTTATCTCAAGCTCTGTTTTCACTTTTTGTAAAAGTCATTTTTAGTATGCTTAGTTAGAGATGAGAATATTCAGTTCTACTGTCCTTCTGCATAAGAAAAAAAAAAGGTTTGGGTTTCTTTTTAATGACTTTGCTCCAAACTATGATCTCTGCAGAAGGAGTGAAATGGTGTTTGATATGTATGTCTTCCTTAACACAGTCCAGAGTAAAAGAGTATATTTCAGTAAATTTGGTGCATGTTACTTGCAAGTATATATTCATATGAACACCACAGTTCCAAATGAGAAACTTCCTAAAGAATATACAATTTTTATTAATCTGTGAACAACTACAGTGGTTTCTTTCCTTTTTATTACTATTAGGGGCACAGGTGAGTCCATTGAATTTGCTTTTTGGTGCTTCCTGTGCCTGATAAAACATTTCAACTTATATTTACCACATTTTTTTAATCAGTTCCAAGCACTGAGCAGTTACTTTTGCATGCCTTTCAACACTTGGCAAAGTCATTTAAGTGCTCGTATGGAACATAAAGTATCAGTATAAGTTTAGAAGAAATAAGTGGCTGCCTTTCAAGTGTGATAAAATATTTAATAATTAATATTTCTACACCCTCTAATGAAAAAATATAAAATTTTATTAATTAAGCCTCCAAACACACATGACACTACGAGTTTCTGCAATGCTCTATTTTTACTGATGTAAAGAGAAGAAAATGCAGAAAATAAATATACAAAAACCTACGGCAAAAAATAGTATTGATTTCCCCATCACCTGGTTAGACCCCAGAATATAAGATGGAGTCCTACTAAAATATAAGATGAAGACTGTTCTGCCCTTAATTACCAATGACATGATGGCAAACCGGACCATCACAGCTTATCTCAGCAGTGAGGGAAGGTAATAAAGTTTATCATAACATTCATTCTTCAGAATAATCCTATTTTAATTAAGGTGATTTTTTTTTTTTTTTTTACTGGACACATAGTAAATACTATTATTATCTGAATAATAGACGATAGTAGTGTCTATAATGAATTTAGCACCTCAAATGTAAGAGAATTCTTCCTGATTGTGTTTGTTATGGTCAAAATGGACCAAGCCCTTAGAAAAGCAATGGTACAGCTCTTCCTGAACCAGAGTTTATGGATGTCTGCAACTGTTAGATTAACACAAGACTGGAATTTTCTGTGATTCTGCACCCCACAGAAACAGAGAAGACAGAACCCTCAAGCAAAAGAGAGAAAAAAGGAGCGGTTTCCTGGGAGAGGATATTTAAAGTGGCTTCCATGAAATTCAGGTCCTCTGCTAACAGGAGACTGGCTTTTACTTAGCAACTTAGGAATATAATAATATTTGAGTAGAACAAAATGACTGAATATTAGTTTTCATTCCTGTATCCTGCAGGTATTATGTAACATCTAATGTCTTTCATATATTTCACAACCTCAATCTTAAGTTTAGGTTTTTTCACCTATCCTGTTTTAAAATGTCACTATTCAAATAGCAAAACCTTTTCTATTTTCAAGCTTAAATGTATTCAGATGTAGCATTGTATGTTCTAGATTTCTGTTTCCCTTTCTGGAGTATATTGACAGGTTTTTTTTCTTTCTCCATATGGTTTCATAGATTATTACTCATATAACACTTAACTGTTTTTTTCCTTAGTCTTATGACAGAAATTCATGGCAAGAATGCCTAATTTACAACATGGTCTGTATATTGAAAGAATAGAATTGTTTGCAGTATCTTTAGAGATTTGCTGTCATTGTTTGAGACTGTCTATTAACCAATACCAATAGTTTTCCTTACAGCACCAAGTATTACATTCTGATCCATTTTTGCAGCTTATTTATCTCCATTCTGTTTAAGCCCTCTCAGGAAAGCACTGGAAGAACTTCCACAGTGACAAAGCCAGTAAGTGGTACAAATACATGTTTATTTTCTAAATATTAATACTGTTCCTGACTATTTTTTGTGAATATTTAATGAATAATATCCAAATAATGCTTATTTAAATGTGGTTTGTCAATCAGATTGGTCTATTGTAGGCCAAGCCTGCTTTGCATTATTGTATTGATTGACATCACTAAAGGGCTGGTGTTAGTAAGAAATTGGTGTTGTATACCCTCAAGTGCCTCTGCAGTGATAACACAACATGTACACAAATAAAAACAGGCAGAGAAAGTGTGTCTGTTATTTCTGAAGCTTTTTCTTTAAGATGTTTCTCTATGTCTTATGTAATACACTTTTACATTAATATTGTATCTTTCAGTGGGTTTATTCCTGGGGTATAATATGTCATGAAATTTAAGAAATATTCAAAACCAAGCTTTCTCTAGAAGCCTTCAAATTCTTCTATAAAGTTACTTGAATTTTTTCCAGATAAAAAACCAGGAGATTTGATACTGAAAGCAAATATTCTGTGCTATTTCTAACAGTGGAGGTGTGGTGGGTTGACCCTGCCTGGACGCCAGGTGCCCACCAAAGTTGCTCCATGACTCCCCTCTTCCAGCTGGACAGAGAGAAAATGTAACGAAAGGCTTGTGGATCAAAATAAGGGCACAGAGGTATCACTCACCAATTACCACGACAGGCAAAATTGACTCAACCTGGGGAAATTAATTTAGTTTATTACCAGTCAAACCAGAGTAGGACAATAAGAAATTAAAACAAAATCTTGACTTTCCCCCCACCCCTCCTTTCTTCCCAGGTTCAACTTCACTCACAATTTTCTCTACCTCTTTTTCCCCAGTGTTACAGGAGGACAGGGAATAGGGGCTGTGGTCAGTTCATCACACCTTGTCTCTGATGCTCCTTCCTCCTCAAGGGAAGGACTCCTCACACCCTCTTCCTCTGCTCTAGCATGGGGTCCCTCCCATAGGAGATAGCCCTCCAAGAACTTCTCTGATGTTAGTTCTTCCCATGGGCTGTAGTTACTTCACAAACTGCTCCAGTGTGGGTCACTTCCGTGGGGTGTAGTCCTTCAGGAACAAACCGTTCCAGTGTGGGTCCCTTGCAGGGTCACAGACTTGCTCCAGCATGGGCTCCTCTCTCTATTGGGCCAACGGTCTTGCCAGAAGCCTGCTCCCATGGCATCATATCTTCAAGGCACAGCCACCTTCTCTGGAACGGGGTCTGCACTGGGCAGTGGCTACCTGTTCCGTGATGGACCTTCATGGGCTACAGGAGGACAGCCTGCCGTACCATGGTCTTCAACACAGGCTGCAGGGTGTCTAGGGCACTCTCTTGGCCACCTGGGCATGCTGCTCATGTGCCATGGCAGAACAGAAGCTTTTTCAGTAGTTGTCAAGAGTGAGGGCTTAAGGAGTCAGCAGAAAAGGAAAGGCTAAGCACCCAAAACATTATACAAAAATGTGAATGGATTAAAAAAAATGGTTACAGTCTGTAAACTGTGGAAGAGGAGGAAGTTGAAGATGAATCCCAGGTTATGAATCTGAGTGACAAGCAGAGGGAAGGGAAAGGGAAAGGGAAAGGGAAAGGGAAAGGGAAAGGGAAAGGGAGATCACTAGGGAAAGGGAAAGGGAAAGGGAAAGGGAAAGGGAAAGGGAAANGAAAAGGAAAGGGAAAGGGAAAGGGAAAGGGAAAGGGAAAGGGAAAGGGAAAGGGAAAGGGAGATCACTATTTTTGAGTTTAATCTTGGCGGTCCTTCCAGCAACATATGTGATTGCCGTATTATTTTTATTTCCTGACAAAACACAATTTCATTTCTATTTTAGTATAGTCCACATAAAAATTTTAAGCAAGGAACTCCATAAGAAGTGAAAGTCACCTAGATATCACAACAATAAGTTTAGTCAATATCCTGTATTAGAGAATAAATTATTGATGACATTAAGGGCAGATATAGAAAACCCTTGATAGGTTTTTTTTTCTGCACAGCTAAAATGTTTCTTCTTTGACTTTTGTGTATATATATTTTTTTAGAACAATAAAACTATGCTGTCTTTCCAGAGTACCAGCCTAACTGGGTTTGCTATTACTTTGGTTTATATCAATATTCATTTTCCCCTGTACAAAAAATCCATAGTAAAAACAAATTATCACTAGGAATAATTTATTTGACTATAAGACATCATATTAGTAATGAAAACCAGATGATTGCATAGTGTATTAGCAAACTACCTGATATGTTTAGTTGCTAAGACCTCACCTGCATATGGAAACCCAAAAAGTGGGATAACTTAACAGTGATACAAAGTTATGGGTTTGACTGCATAGAGTTTTGACAGACAAAACACGATGCATACCCAAGAGGGGAAAAAAAATTAAAAATAGAAGAGGAAGGCTGAGTTATTCAGAGCCTTGCTTTGCCACAATGCAAAAAGTCTATCACACTGGGTGCAGGATCATGTCTGGAGATATAGAGCAGAAGATGCAAGGTGAGTTTATTTAGTTTGGATGAAAGGAAGAGAAAACATAAAACCATATGTCTGTCAAAATCTGGACTAGTGAGTATAGAGTCATGGTGTAGATAGATGTCAAAAGAGAAACAAATTAAACCCTAGACAAGTCTACTTGTCTTCACTGGTTCTTAAACAAGACTCTGAAGTTATGCACTAAGATATACACTTGTACTTCTCAAATAACTAAAATTCAGTAAGATGGTTCCAGTGAGATGCACAGGACATGAGCAAGTATATATGTACTGAAATATTAATACAGATATGACAGGTGGACTTGTGTTTGCAGGTGAGTTTACCTAAGCTAAGGCAGAGAAAATATCAAAGGCTAGTCCTCCTGAGTATGTCAGGTGTGGGGAGTGGGCACAGGGTGCACATATTGTGCAAGAGGGTGGGTAGGAAATGAAGATTACCTGATAGTCATTACATTAATGTATGAGCTGAGACTCAATGTTTGTAGACCTTGCTACAAACCAGAGGAAGAAGATACTTAAATGTCCCAAATTTTGCATTTTAGGTAAGTGCCTCAACTGTTAAGGTTTTGAAATATTCTCACAAAAAGGAGGAAGAAGATTTCAACTTGATGCACCATTTTGATGCAAAGGATGACTGGGGGCAAGTTGCACATAATGACACACCTGTGTAAAGAAAACAGGTGATACTATGTTTGTTGCTCACTCTGTGGATGTCCTGGCCCATTCTGGATCAAAGCTGACTTGGATCTGCTCTCACTCAGTGCGATGAGGTGCGTCAGGACCTGAAATGAAGCACAGCTTCTGTCGCTTTTGGCCTGCAGGCTGGGTCTCAGCTGTTTGAGTAGAAATGATATGAACCAACATATATTGGGAGAAGCAAACAGATCTTTGGTTGGTTTTAAGACCTTTTAAACGAAAAACAGAATGAAAAACTAGTTGAAACTGGGAAGCATTCAGGCCATGAAAATATGAATGGACAAAACCAAAGCAGCTTTGATATCTCTTAGGGGGTTTTCTCAGAGTTGGCTCTGTCCCCAGCACTGCATTTCAGCATTGCATTCTACTGCGTTATGTAATGACATACAAGCGTAGAACAAGTTTAAATTCATTATCCATTGGATTAAAACAAATAATACACAAAAAATTAGTGAACCAGACAATGTTGTTGAATGTATTCATTGTAATCACAACTGGCAGGCAGCTTGCTGCACAATTGCATTTGGTAGCTCAAAGGGAGAAAGGGGAGAAGCATTAACTCATGCTTTGATCTTTCCTTAGCCTCCAATTGTGAAAGCCGTTCCTATTAGCTTTGATATTTTGAAGGATTATGTCTATCTCTTCTGTCACTTCAAAACTGACTTTCTCCTGGGAGGTTTGGACAAAGTTTAGTTCTTGCTAGGAGAAAGTGCATATGTTTTGGGCATGCCACTTGACTGCAGGAAAGATCTTGTTCTTGGCTTTTTCTCCCACTAAAAAGGATCAGGCTCAGCTGAGTGAGCTCCAAGAGCTCTTGTACAACTGCTGTGATTGCCCACATTTGATCTTCTGTGTCTATTTTCTTTTGTTAGGTTCCTAGAAACATCAAGGGATTTAAAAGTACCCTAAACCAGATCAGAACATAGCATGGATTTTAGGAATCTTGGCACCGTTAAATTCTACAGCTGCTCTCTTGCATAGTATGTATCCATACTGTGGTTATACACTTTTCCTGGTTTATTAAGCTCCTTTCCAGCTGGCTTAAATGCCCAGCCAGTCTTCTGGTGCTTTTGGGACTCGTCTCACCACCCACACATTCAGAAGCCTGTAAATAGTCTGTGGAGCAATAAGAGCTCTGACCTTACAGTCCCCTTTGGACACTAACGTAAAATAAATAACCCACTGCAACAGCAGGGTAAGTATTTACGAGTCCTCTGTGGGAGTCATACTCAGCATAGGGAAGAATATTTCAGTGAAACACTTCAGATCACACATGCTTTATTTTATTTCCTTTCTAATCTTACAAATAGGCAAACTCTTTTTCTTTCTTTTTTTTTGTCTTTGTTATAGTCACACTATCACAGTTTGGAAAACATTGAGCTAACTTGAATAAAACTCAAGCTGCTCTTGAAACATTCTCTTGGTCTAAAGTTTAGATATTGTCTCACTTGTATAATCAAATGTCTGTCAGTCAAGCCTCTTCCAGCTTCACTTACCTAGTTAAAAATATGTCTCTGCTTTTGTTATTAATTTGCCTGCATTAAGGCTCATGTAGTAGTCTGTTTGCTACATTTGCAATATACATGTCTTATTTCAAGTCTCTCCTTTATTCCCAGCAGCTGTCATAGTTTTCCTTTTCTTTTAGAGCAATATTTGTCTTACTTTAGTGATTTGTTTTATTATATCCACTTGGTGTACCTAACTTCATTATTTTCCTATTCCCTCACTAGTTTTTTATTATTTTGACTTCTTCTCTCCAGTTTTTACCTTATGCACTTATATAATTTTTCTGTTACTTGATGCTTTCAGCAGAATTTCTCTTAATTTTCTTTCCTCATATTTTTCTCCTGTGGGATTTACCTTATTGGTCTTGCCAGGTATTTACATCAGCCTCACTATTTGTCTGTTTCATATGTTGATTTTAATATTTATTTTGTCTTGTATTTTTCCTCATGATAAATCCAATAAAGTCTCTGCTTCTCATATTAAAATGCATCTCTGCAGTAATATAAGAAGTTTAGAGTGATGACATGACAACTAGTACTTCAAACTCACTGCTCCTTTTCAACTCAAATGGTGACAATGTTAAAGGCTTCAGAGACAAAAGACAAAAGCCTCTACAATAAAAGTTCTGTCTTCTGTATTACTGTTTTTAAGTATGCCTGCAACCCCAGGTCTTTCCAACAGTGACCTTCTTTTATGTCAGTACATGGGGAAAAGTGACAAGGTAGGTACATTCAGGGAGGAGTAGGAGCAGCTGTTAGAAACTCGGAAGTCCTCTCCTTGATAGCAGGTCTTTCTGCAATATCCCCTCCTGTTGCCCCTATTCTCATGCAGTCCTACAAGAATAGAATAGATGCACTTCTTCATGAACAGTATGGCAAGCTTTTTGGACATTTTTTTAACCGGAGAAAGGTGTTTTATGCTTTCTCATGACTACTGCAGTTAAACCAATCCCAGTAATTAACTGCTAAAGCACAGTGAGTGGTTCAGTTGTAGAGATATGTATCATGTACTGGGTCTGGCTAAGATGGAGTTAGTTTTCTCTATAGCTAAACCACAATAATGTGCAATATTTGCTTAACCCGTAGAGGGAGGGTGGAATAATTTTTTTTCTTTTAATAGGTCTTCTATGCCTACTATCATAATTGCAAAATAGTGCTTACCTCTTTGACATTATATGCCTTGATGTGGCTAAGGAATATTTCCTCATTTATGCAACAGGAAAAAGACCATGTATTTTCTCCTTTCCTTTTCTCCTTTTTCTTTCATTAATTGACTCTTCACTCTCATCTACTCCTGCTTTCTTCAGTTTCTTTACCTATTTTTAGAATGCAAATAGAAATCTCACTACTGTGGGAGGACTTTCAGACTGTTAATAGGTTCAGAACTCTGCATCAGTCAGGCAAAATGTTCTACCTCTTCACAGTGACTGTGGAGGTCACCACCACATCTCCAAATGTCACCAGTTCCAACAAAATTTTAAATAAAGAACTCTGCATTTGAGAAAATGAGCTATTACAAGGTGAAGAAGTATGAGAGTTTATTTTGTACTGGAGTTTACAGCTGGAGGTTATGGAGAAACCTGATATTTGAGACAGTTCTTGTACAAGGACTTTTTATTTACAGACGGTAGAACACTGAACAGCTTGAACTATGTGCTGTCCCACATTGCACATTCCGCTTTCAAAAGCAACTCCATTTTCATTTTGCAGGTGTCAGAGGGAAATGTTCCTGAAAACATTCATAGTGTGTTTCACAAAACGAGTCTGACTAAATTTTGCTTTAAATCTCAAGTCTGCACTTGCCAGGCAAATTTTGAACTTCTAAAGGGGGCATACTCACCTCTATGCCTCTGTTTTGCCTCCTACTTAGGCTACAGAACCCTTCAACAAATCATCTCGAAAAAGAGGGATTCAAGGACCTTACTGCTAGTTCAAGTCAAACCAAAGTACTCCAATTTTGGTTTATACTACAAGAGGATGAAATGGTGGAACAAAAGTAATCTGAAATTACTGTACTATAAATGTGAACAGGAAGGCAATGCCAAAATTAACAGAATGTGAAACAGGATTCTGCAATCCATCACTACCTTCCTCTCAGCTGGAGGTGGGGTTGTCGAACAGATGTGTTGGGATTTCTGCAGAGAAAGGCAAAAGAACCAGGAGAAACACAAAAGGAAAGCATGCTCCACTAAGGACATCTTGAGAGAAGATGGGTTGAGAAGGACTCTGCTATGCCACTCAAAATATCCAGTCAAGCAGTCCCTAGAACATTACCTCCTCATGTTTTTCTCTTTGGCACAAGGTACACAGTACTTGAGGAATGTCACAACAGAAGGCATTTTATCCTTCTGTGTATCAAGTCTATCTACAAAGCAAAATGAAAAGCAGTCTGGTTTCAAATAATTTAAGTTTTTATCTCTGATTTTGGCACATGACACACAGCCTTCACATTGATGGTAGATTTCTGTTTAGTCTGGATATAAGTAGGTCAACAAGATTTTACGAACCTTGTCACAAGTTAAAAAGAAACTGTGTATGCAGAGAGTATAGAGCAAGCTCACAGAAACGTCTCAAGGCTTCCTCTGTCAAGCTCAAGGATGGATTTTTTTTTTTGTTTGTTTTTCGAAAGCAACATACCTTCAGAACTAGGGAAATTAACAAGAAGTAACAGGACAAGGTTAACATAGAAAGACACTGCTAAAGAGAAAAAGACCAGTTTCCACTGTTTTGGATAAACTGGTATGGTAGGTTTCATTTATTGATTACATATATTACTATGTCTGGAGTCGAAGATTATCCAGAAAGCTGATTGGAAAATGTACCTTTCAGCCATACTGCTTTCAGCTTATCTAAATGTGACACTCCAAGCTATGGCTCTGCATAATGAGGCAGAAAAGTATTTCCAGAATTTTATTAATTTGTTTCAGAGAGATGAGTTTGACTAAAAAGTAAAATCTTCAATTATACACCATCTTGGACTTTACTGTTGGCATTTTTCAAGCATTTGGTATGTCTTTCCTTCAGATGCTTGGTATTTCTGGTCATGAAAGAAACCTGAATATATAAAGACTTCCAAAAGGAAGTGAATAATTTTTAGGAGTGGAAGTTAGAAAGGGGGAATTTAATATCACTTCTTTATTTCCTTTCAGAATAAGAAAGAGACAAATGACAGCAAATGAAAGCTGTTTCTCTTGCTGGAGTGGTAACAATAGTCCCAGTGGATTCAGCAACTTGAAAACTCTGAAAAAGGAGAGTTCAAAATCTGTGTATTACAATATTTCAGATTAGACTATTCATTTCCTGCCTGAAAGTCAGTATTTCTGTCTATCTCACTCCTTGATATGGAGTTACTTTCTGAATTGTATCCATCTGATTAACGATAGGATTTTTTCATCGATGTGAATAACCAAATTACTTGTGAAAGCAAGATCATTATCTTCAGGTAGTAGTGGGATTGGATATATTACTGTTTGCACATCTCTAGAACCAATCCCATTACATATAAATTGGAATTTGATTTAAGCATCTAATTTATAAATATAAGACTTGAACCAAGACTTTGGTTTATATTCCTAAGCCATGATTAATAAATCTGCCTAGTAAATCAGTCTTTTTTAACAAATAAACTGGGTTTCATAAAATAGATCTTAATAACCACAGTATATGAAGTTCTGACTTATAAATCACAGCTATGACTAAAAATCAGTCATATTGCTTATAAATCAGCAATGCTACTTTAAAAAGTGCCATGCTTCTGAAAAAAGGTGAAAGACAAATGTTCCTTACTTTATGTATGTATATTTAATTTAGGTATTTAAAGTGAAAGCAATTATAAAGCTACTTCTGAAATGGTTATTTGAAAAACAGCACCTTAAAGTGATGATAGAGCAGAAGGGGAATTTTATTGGTATTCATAAATGTGCACCTTGCCATTTGTAACTGTCTTTGTACTCTCCATTCTGCACAGGCTGCCTATCAGGGCTGTAGTCTGCTGTCAAGATTGTTGCAGGTCTGATGCTTGTTACTCTCCTGTTTAGTTTTTTCAAATATGCCCTTGCCAGTCTCAGTAGCAAGAGATGGACTGTTTTAATTTATCCATTTCCAGCTGCTGTTTTAGGGGTTGGGGTTAAACCACAGTTCAAAAGCTCCCAATTTGAGTAGATGTAAAAAGTGAGAGGAAGAGGTTAATTGATCCTTAAAAATATTGAAAGCAGTATTTTTTTCTAGTATTCTTCAGCAAGTTTCTGCTTTTCTTGTGTTTAGCGGGAGCATTTGTGAATCATCCCATATTCTTCAGTCATCTACTCAAAGAATAAGTGAAATACCAACAGACTTTAGAGCTGACTTCAGTGTGTGTAGGAAAATTCAGTCAATTCTTCCCTAAAGTTCTTAAATATTTAGGTTTGGTATGATTTGGTTTCAATTTTTGGGTGATGGCTTTTAAAATTATTTATTTATTTGATATTGGTTTTGTTTATTTTTTTTGCAGCAAGACAGATTTCCTTTTTCAGGTAGGAATAAATGTATAAAGAAACATTTAAAAGCATAAACTGTAATTACTTCAAGTCCAACTTGTATATAAATGTAATAGTGAAAATGCTATCATCAATATATCTTTTAGTTCTTTACACTAGTTTTCAATCCTCAAATATTATGAAAATCTTTCCATAAACGAAAGCAGAGACTTCCTTTCTTTCCTCCCCAGTTCAACCCATAGTATTTCTGCAGAGCTCAAAACTGATGAGCTTTTAATCTGAGTTGGGAAAGACTCATGTTCTTACCCTCATTCATTCTTCACTTTTCCTGTGCTGGACCAACACCCTGACTGGAAGGATGCTAGAGGGAGAAACAGTGGGAAAAAATGACTTTTGGTTTACTCTATTATAATTTGCATAGGTATTAAAATATAATCAATGCAAGTTTTCAAATATATCCCCTAGCAAAAGTACATCTTTGTTACAAACATGTATGATCTGTTCTGGCTTTCTCTTTCTTTCATTTAAATAAGAATTTTTAAATACCTTTTTCTTCTTTTGTAACCAATGTTCTAAAGGGAAATGTTTAAATTAATTGAGAATTTCACCAAAAAACCATTTTGCCTAAAAAAGAACATGTTCTATCAAGGTTTACTTTAAAGCACATTTCCTCTCACAAATTTGTTTCTTCCTTTCATATAACTAAAAATGGAACCTAAAAAAATGTCTAATATTTTAGTAGATTTTAGATTTTTTTTTAATATCTGAGAGACAGTGAGGAGTAATAATAGCCAAGATCTCGGTTTACCCTGTCAGTCACTTGGGGCTTTTTGCAGACAAATTTGTTGGTGCAATGCTTTCCTGTAATTATTTACCAAGAGACCAGGTGCAAAGCTGGTACTACTATCAACTTGGAACTAAAGAAATGGAATTTAATAGACAAAATTTAGCCCTCTGATTTTGTCCATTTAATGTGATGATACAGACCTGTCACTCTCACAGTGATGGTGGAAGGATATAGAGATCCAAGTTTTTAAGAGAGTTTATTTACTCAATAGCGACCTACACTGACAGAACAACTCTCTTTCTGGTTTTCTGTGCTTCTGTGGCTATGGCACACACAATACCACAAATCTCTTCCTTCAAAATATCTGTGTTTGTTAATGATCTGTGTCCTTTGGGTTTCTATTCTTATCATTCCTGTGCCTCAGTGTCCCATCTACAAAATGCAACTTATAACAATTTTTGTAATCTTTTTTTCTTCTTTTTTTTTCCTCTAGTCTATATTTTATACAGCTTCTCCTTTTATGATTGTTTTTTGGCAATATCCAAAATACAAGTAAGGGTCTTGTCTGCGTCCCAGATATATTGAGCCTTATGCCTTATAAAGGGGATTCCTGGTCAAGCTGCCTCTCTAGCATCTACAGGAGCAACAACAAATAGAAATAATGCTATATTTTTGTTTTAACTACTTTTGTGTTATTGTGATCAGAAATCATTTCCTGTTGTTATGATACACTGGAATAATATTACGGTCTTATTTCTGAAATAATGTTAGGATCTGATTATTAAAAGATGCCTCTGCCTGAATTAAGGTGCAAATGAGACCATATGCCAAAGTCAATAGTACAGATTTTATTTAGCAGTAAAGCAGGGGGTCGGGAGGGAAAGAAAAAGAGACAGACAGATTAAGAAGAAAGATAGCCACCACCACATGGGTCCTTGTGGCATCCTGCTGGCCTTCTCCTGTTCCTCTCAGTGGTGGGGGTCCCCAGACTGCTCTTCTGGAGATGCCACTTTCATACAGTCCATGTTCTGGGTATCCAGGAGGTGTTCATGCCATTCCAACAGCTTGGGATAGCATGTGTGAAAGCAGTTGCTTCCCTTCTCATAGTTTGCCAGGTGGGAATTTTTGTCTGGACAGGTTACCGAGATTTGCCTCACCAGGCCTAGCATCCTCCTGGTGCTGTCGTCTGTTGTTTTCCCACAGTCTGCAAAGTGGAATTTTGTCCAGCGTGTTAATTCCAGATCTTTCACTTCCATCAGGGAACATCTCCAGTGACTGAATAAAGGGAAAATATTGCAACCACTTGCTTAAAAAGGTTAAAAGGAGGACCCTGGGAACTACCATCAATCCGCCTCACCTCTCTGTCCAGTGAGAACATGGAACAGATTGTCCTGGAAGATATATCAAAACTTGGAAGATAGGGAAGTGATTAGAGACAATCAGTACAAGGAACTCCACATGGGATGAGGTAGTCACTGGTATCAGTACAGACTGAGGGATGAATGGATTGAGAATATCCTTGTGGAAAGGGACCTGCAGATACCATTAGATGAAAAATTTTAATATGAGCCAAGACTATAAGCTTGCACCCCAGAAAGCCAACGTTATCCTGGCCTGCATCAAAAGCAGTGTGGCCAGCAGGGCATGGGAGGGGATTCTGCCCCTCTACTCTGCCTTCACGAGACCCCATCTGCAGTGCTGCATCCAGCTCTGAGGTCCTCAGTCCAAGAAAAACAAGGACCTGTTAGAGACGGTCTAGAGTACGGCCATGGAAATTTTCCATGGAACACCTCTCCTATAAAGGCAGGATGGTCCAGACTTCTGGAGAAGAGAAGGCTCTGGGAAGACCATATTGAAGCCTTTCAATATACATGGGGGGCTTATGAGAAAGATGGAGACCTTTTGCAAAGGTCTGTAGTGACAGAACCAAGGGTAACAGTTTTAAAACAAAAGATGGTAGGTTTAGGTCAGAAGATATTTTTTATGAAGAGAATGGTGAAGACACTGATACAGGCTGTGAATGCCCCATCCCTGGAAATGTTCAAGATCAGGTGGGATGGGGTTTAGAGTAATCTAATCTAATGAAAGATGCCCCTGTCTTGGAAGGTGGGTTGGACTAGATGATCTTTCAAGGTCCCTTCCTAACCCAAACCATTCTATAAATCTATGATTTTATGAAGACAAAACTAGGGACTATTTAAAGTAGTGCTTTCCATCTAGGGTTGATTTTTTTTTCCAAATTTGCTGATTATATTATCATATTTGTAATATAGGTAAATCTTTTGCTTTCTCAACACTATCCGAGTACTGAGTCCAAGATAAATACATTAAAAACAGAGTTATTGGAAAAAGTTGTGTATCTTTGAAAACATTTCTCTCATTATTAATCATAAGCAACAGCAAAATAATATTTCATACATTATTTGAATGTTGTGGGAACAATCTCAACATTTAGGCTGAAATGCAGCACCTGAAATCTAGGAGTCCCTTCACTCAATAATTATAACTTCTTGATTCTTCTAGGTATCTGCGAGGAGCATTGAAGATAGGAATGCCATAAAAAGTAGGAACATCACAGAAAATAACAGACTTTCAGTAGAGTGGGAAGCTTACTGACAACTACTTCATACCCATTGTTCTCCCACTCTTTTATTCACCAGGTTCTGGATCAGTCTGTCAAGAAGGAACTGGTGTTTCTATAGATAGCTGTGACTAGCGGGTTGTTTTCCATTTTGGGCTTGGTTTTGCTGGTTTTTTAATTTTTTTTCTCCACTGACCAGTTTTAAGGGTCACGGAAAAAAAAAGTTCTTTTTTAAACATATGGCCATTTTATTTGTATTTTATCACTAAGGATGGTATTCAGTCAAAACTAATGGTTAGTGAACCCATGTTCCTGAATTTGCCGAATTTCTGAAACTATTCTACAGAGAAAGGTAGTTGGATTGGGGTAAATCCAGTGTGGATTTTACCTAAATAAGGAACTGATTTTAGGAATATACAGACAGTTGTCTCCTCCTGTTTAATAATACAGGAGATTTTCACTTCAGCAAAATGGATTAAACAGCAGTCTAAAACATTGTAATATGCCAGATGTTTGAGATAGACAAACTGATTCCTTTTTCTCTCATTCTTTTAAAAAATGATCATCTACCTGCATGGCTGAAAATCTTACGGAAATTGCACATTGAAAGTCTGATTTCTGGACTGTTCACTCACCAGGTGTGGACATAGTGCACTCTGAGACTCTTGTGTCCTTCATTCTTGTCTCAGGAGAGAGACAGTAAATAAGAGCTAGTGGATCTGAATACTGTGACTTATTTAAAAACAAATGAGATTAGAGGTACTTGATTATCTGAGATACTCACTAGCCCACAGTACTACATTCAGTAGGACTGAGCTTCTCTTCCCCACAGGCAGAGCTGGGAAAGTTGGGCAGCAAGTTATATAAGCTCATGACATGGTTCTGCTCACAGTTACCAATACTGGGTGTCATCCATCAGGGTGCCTCTCTGAGGTCTCCCACCTTTCATCTCCATGCATCTCTGTGACCTCTGAGATGTTTCCTTACTTCCAGGTAGTTTCCTCCAGCCAGAGCAAAACTAAGATCTTCACCACCTTCTTTCTGATGCTACTTCTTTAAAGGGCCTTTTTTTTTTTTGTGAACCATTTTTTTTTAGCACCAGCCCCTCTGTTTGGTATCTAAGCCTCCAGTTTTTCCTGACTAAACAGTCTGTGTACAAAAGCACAACTTTACAATTGGTGTTCCTCTTTCATGTCCTTTTATTAACGGAAGGATTTAGGATGTGCTAAGTCTGTTTAGATCAGGTGTTACAAAAATTTACATCCCGTCCATACCATTTTCATCTAGCAAATAGAAGGCTTTTGTTGGGGAATTCAAAAGTTCAGTTTTGAGTACTCACAGTCACATAAATTCATCGTGTTTGCTGACTCCCGTTACCATTCGCAGCTTAATGACTAAGAAACAAATACACCACCAGATAGAATTCACACTAGTATCATTTCAAAGAATCATAAAAGTAAATATATTGTAACAATGGGAATAATTCAATTCCTGTGTGAATGTGGAAAAAGTCACTGAAGGTCAAATACTTCATTACACAAGTGGAGCAAGACTGGTTTTTTGTGATGATGAAAAAAAAAGATGTACTGTGGCATAAAAATGATAACATTCGTAAATCAGAAGATGAGCATTGGGTAAATGCATATTTTTATGCTGTGAGGACAGTACAGAACATAAAATATATGAATGAGATGGAAAAGAGTGCCTCAAGGTGAGCAAAAAAAGATTTTTCTGAAAATTTAAAGCCCCAGAAACCTTTAATAAAGAGGAAGAAAGATTGATAAAATGTAATTATCATTGTGCTTTTATGTTTCTTGTGTCAGTTCTCATTTCACATTGGTCCTAAAACAACTAAGACAATTGTTTATTTCTAGAAGATGGATTGCTCTCAAAAATAGAAATGTGCAATGAGCAGCAAGAAAAAAAATCCTTTATCTAAGGGCTTTACTACTTCATATAACAAACTGAGTAATAACTACAAAATGTTTCATTTGGTTTGAAACTGCAAATGAACTACTCATCATTGATATTTGAAAATATCTGTTTTTTATTATATGTTTTATCAACCATAGCTGCTTTTCATATACATCACAAGAAAAACGACAGATTTTTTAAAGCAATAAAGGTCACTTGTATGCTATTCTGGATTTAATACAGCTCAACATTTTCACCCACTGATTTTTATATTAATTTATTATATGATCTCTTTGAATAACAGGTCAAGCAGTGATTCAGAAACGGATGTTCTTTTTGAAACGTGCTGGCATTTTGCAAGTAGTTAGGATTAGTGGTTTGGTTAAAAAAGTTTATATAATAACAGGTGATTTTGCACCTGTAATTTCAATCCTCTCCTCTCTATAATTTCAATCCTCTCCTCTCTAGTATATCCCACTAACATGAGTGTGAAGCTTGTTCTTACAAATTTCATGTCAATAGAATTCAGTGAAAGAAAGTTTATCAGAATTAAAAGTTACCAAAGACCATTATAGCTTTATAAAATATTAAATCCTGCTGTAAGATCACTGACCAATAGTTTTAGTTGTGTGTTTATATATGTCTAAATTTTTCTTCTAAAATGTAAAAGCTGCCTCAGTTGATAATTGTTTAAAAATGGACAAATCAAAACTCCAGCTATGATGGAAAACAATAATTAACCTCAATAAGAAGAGTCAAATATAAACAGATGGAGGAACATATGCTAAGTAAAATGTAAATGTGAAGAGAAATCACTAAGACCTAGACTTTCAGATTCTCTTTTTGATTGTCTGTTACCTTAAAGAAGTTTCAAAATGTTAAGTTATAAATATAAGCAAAATTTCACCAAGTACTACAGTAGTGAAACAATGTAATTTGCCCAAGTAGATAAGGCCCCAGAAGTAATGAACCTTAAAAGGTACCCCAAGTGTGTTCTGTAATGAGGACAAAATATGATAAACAAAAATGCTGTACCTCATTATGGCAAGCCTATCTTATCTATCAATCTCCTATTAATCAATATTTCAATTTGAACATATTCATGATAATTTTCAGCTACTGTTTCTTCTAAAGTAATTTAAAAAACAGAAGTCCAACTTTCACCAACTTTGCAGATACAGATACAGTATTAAACAAGAAAACCAGTGAGGAGAAATAATAATATATTAAAAAATTACAAGAAAAAAACCCACAAACAAATAAACAAAAAAAAATCCCACCAAAAGAAGCCCAAACCACATCTGTTTTCTGCTTATTTTCTTGAACAAGTTTTTCACTAATTCTCCTTTGTTCTGAGGACTGGAATGATGGTTTCTTGATAGTCAAAAACACAGGGTCCAAATTTGATTCCATTAGATGAATAAAAAGGGGATTGCTCTTTTTTTATTTTTCTTGTCTGTTCTTCAGTCTTTGTTTTTTAAACTATTGATTCTCTTGAAAAAGAGGGAGGAGACCCAAACAAATGAACAATTAGTTAAAATTTCATCTTTGACTTGGCAAATATTTTGGATATAGATTATTCTGTGAGAGGGAAGGAATCATAAAACACTCTTCACTCTCATTAACAGTTGCAAAAGCTTAGAGTATGAAGAAATACTGGATATGTTAATTCCTGTAATTTAATTAACACTACTGATTTCCATTACCATCCTCCTCACAGTTAGCAGGTACACATTCATCTCTCACCTCCAATGAGAAATAGATACCTTTAGGAAAGAGATTAAAAAGTCAAGTGTTGGAGCCCTGCAGCCCATAGTTATGGGCCCATGCTGATTTCAATGAGCAATTAGAAATTGTCTCTGTTATGTTACCCTGTGTACACATTTTTGTGAAGTGTATAAATCTTACTTCAAAAGATTCACAGTGGATTTTCATTTCATGTAGAGCATTTATTCTCCAAAGCTAGTTTCGGTCTTCTATTAAATAAGTATTGAAAATTCCTTTACAAAAGGTTATAAAACTTTAGCATGATTCTGTTATAAACAGAAGTAGCGGAAATGAGCAGTTCTGAAACTATCTGAAATCAAAGAAATTCAGTGTTAATCAATAAAGTTAAGAGGAGAATTTCAAACATGTTGCTTCTGCTATGTGAAGCAACAGAGCTGACATCATTTCATGTATCAGGGTAATTTATTCTATACCATTGAGTGAGATTGTGAGAAAAAAATCACATTTTTCTTGCTTTTCTTTTTCTTTCATCTCTATGAACTCAAGCGTAAAGCCATTCTTGGACATAATTGTGTTTCCCTCTTGATGCTTTACCATTTGGGATTAACACATAGAATTGAAAAGGGTCTGGCTTAACAACTTTGGATCCTTGCTATCATAGATAATTGTCACACATAATCCATTTTGTGGTGGTTTAGCAGTTTAGAACACTTGGTTTGTAGGGACACAAGAAAAAAACAGCTGCTCAAACCTTCTGTGACCAGCACAGAGCCAAATAGCTCATGGGCAGGTTGCTAGACCAATGGGACAGGCTGGTAACGCCTCTGTGATGACGTATTTTAAGGAAGGAGGAAGTGCAAGAAGTTCCTTTTGTTCCTGCTTCCCCACTGAGGGGTGGCAAGGGGGGCGCCCCCCGGACCTGTCCCAGAGCGGGAGCGGGCCCAGGCTCCCCAGCACGGCAGCCAAGGAGGAGCCGCCCCAGAGCTGCAGGCAGCCTTGAGCAGCCGCGCAGCCGGAACCGCGTGGTGTGAGTCTCTGCAGCTGGCGCAGCCCGCGCGAGGCTGACAGGCCTTTCCATGCAGCTGGCACAGCTCATGCCAAACTGAGGAAAAAACACCACACAGACAGCATCGAGAGACATGGCGAGTCTTTCTCTTATGCAGAGCCCGGACAAGATCAACTTCTCAGCTGAAAACTTACAGATGCCAACTTTCTTCTAAGTCAGAGAGAGAAGAAAAGTGAGATCACGTGAGAAGAAGAAACATGGCGACGCCAAGGTCGGTAAGGGAAGAGAGAGAGAGCGGAGGTGCTCCCAGCACTGGAGCTGAAGTTCTCCTGCAAGCCATGGTGAGGACTATAATACAGCAAATTATTTTTCCCTATAATTCATGAGATGAGGTACATGGCAGGGTGCAGAGATCCATGTGCAGCCTGTGAAAAAAGTGCTCACGCCAGAGCCTATAGATGCTGTGACAGGCCTTTAGAGATTTGGAGAGCCTTTGCTTTCAGGCTGGAATAGCTCATCCTTAAAAGACTAAAACCCCATGACTATTATGAACCATGCCAGCAGTTGTGGGAAGACTGCAAGATTCGTGGGAGGGATTTTTTCACTGCAGCAGATTCAGGCAGACTGTTGTTTGTGAAGTTTGAAACCACACTAGAGAAGTTCGCCAAGAACTATATCCTGTGAGACAGATGCCAAGGCACAGCAGAAGAAACTCTTTTCCTTAAACACAAAGACTCTTAAGAAATGAAACACTGACCAAAACCCCATGTTTGTTTCCCTTGCACAGTTTGGTGGAAAGAGGGAGGTACTGGAAGAGAAAGCTGTTCTGAAACTTTGCTTTAGTTTCTCATTATTTTTTTTTACTTTTAATTCTGTTAGTAATAAATTTTCTTTGTACTGTTTAAGTTTGAACCTGTTTTGCCTTGAAGTTTTTCTGTTTTCCTCAATAATCCTTATTTCACCTCATGAAAATGACATTTCAATTTCTCGTTTCTCTGCTTAGCTATAGCAGAGGCAAAAAAGTGAATTGTTTTCATGGTGCTGGTGCCTAACCAGCATCAAACCACCACACATTTATGAAACAATTTTAAGAATAATTAGAAGTAAGTTTGTTTGTTTTTCACTGCTGCTGCTAGAAAGCTATTACAAATCCTAGTTCCTCTGTTTCTTAGAAATTACTTTATCCTTAACGCTGGGACTGCATTTGAATGCCCTCAAATAATGTGCAAAAGGTTAACATGCTATTACTGAAGCAATGTATTCTATCTCCTATTTACCTATGTTGGTTTTGATTTTTTTTCCGGATTGTTCTCTCTTTCAAAAAAAAAAAAATTAATTTAAGAAATGTGGTACTAATCTCAATTTATTTTTATTACTTCTTAAGTTTCATATTCATAAGGAAAAAGCTAGCATAGTCTTATCCTGGTTATTCATTTTCAAATCTTTGCACAATACCTCTGTACTGGGTAGGCCCAGCAAGGTTTAGGTTATGGGTGGTACAGCAGTGGCTTCTGTGAGAAGCTGACTGAAGCTTCCCCTGTGTCCAACAGAGTCAATGCTGTGTGGGTCCAAGACTGATCCCTCACTGGCCAAGACTGAGCTCATCAGCAATTATGGTAGTGCCTCTCAGAAGACAGAATTCAAAGAGAAAAAATCTGCTGTCTGATGAACAGACTGCAACCCCCATTTCACATTCCCCTGTGCTGCCTGAGGAGGAGGTGGTAGAGAATTCAGGAGAGAAGTTGAGCCTGGGAAGAAGGGAAGGACTGTAAGGAACCGATGCCTTAGGTTTTAACTTTCATATTTTTCAAATCCTGTATTGCCTAGTGTGTAACTGAAGTTTCTTGTAGCTTGCTAGCTGCTGTTCTCTTATGCCAGATAGACACAACAAAGCTTCTCTGAGCTTTTTATTCAAGGACACTCAGATTGTCCTAGGCCCAAAGGTGTAAACTACAGCCACGAGACAGGTGGAGAAATTGAAGAAATTACATCACTAGCTAAAGTTTTAATTGGTGAGTTTATGTTGATATGCAAATAGACCAAACCTATAAAAGTGTGAAGAACTCGTGACTTGCCGTCCATCTTGGGGTCCATTTTGGAAATAGCCTCTGGCTCCCTAGGGCGTACCTTGGAAGGCCTTTCAAATAAATACCTACCTTAATTCCCCTACTCCTGTCTAGTCTCTGTTTCTAGGTAGCCACTCAAAGCATCAGAACAGTGGGTGAAAATGTTTTAAGGTTTATTTTTCCTTACTCCAGTATGATAGGTAATACATTAGATTAACTTCCCCAAGTCGAGTCTGTTTTGCCCACAATGTTAACTGGTGAGTGATCTCTCCCTGCCCTTACCTCAACCCACAAGCCTATTGTGGTATCTTCTCTCCTGTGTCCAGCTGAATAGGGGAGTGGAAGAGTGGCTGTGGTGGGCACCTGGCATCCAGCCAGGGTCAATCCACCAAAATCACCTTTAAAAATATTTTCAGGATACCACTTCCCAAGATACAACTCCTACTCATTGAGTTGTTTAGTATATATTAGGCTTTCAGTGTTCCATAGTAAAGTTTAATTGGCTGTCAGGATCTTTCTGGAGTAAACTAATGTGTTGCCTCCAAAGCAAAACTTGGGTCTGATTCTTCAGAGTTTGCTCTAGAAACCATCTCCAAGGGTTGTTGTGGTGTGTTTTGGTGGTAAATGCCACAACCTTCCCAAAAGTGTCCCTGCAGGCAGCTGCCTCGGTCTGCCAGTAGAGCAGCGGGCACTGCAAGAGGATTGCCGGTCGCCCCTCGGATCACCCTGATAAAACCCAGGATTCACTCTGGCGAAATAAGCTGACAATAAAAGAGTTGGGAAGGGTCTCCGTATGAGGTTCCATAGGAGGGTTTATTGCAGCCACTTTCATGACGTGTTTCAGGGACGGAGACAAAATGGAGGCCAAAGGACAAGGCTTATACATGGGGGGAAGAGGGGAGGAGAGAACATCAGGGCCAATGGTCTGTGAGCACAGGGGCGGTACAAAGGTGGGACTAGGGTAAGGAAACCAATAGGAATATTGCAAGGGCGGGACTAAGGAACGAGGGCCAATGGGAGAGCAGGGAAAGGAGAACATTCTATGGTACAGACATATATGGGAGAAAGGGGCAGGGAAGCTTACAAATCAATCAGGGGAACAGAACTGGGGTACATTAACATAACACTGCATCTTAGGAGAAGCCTTTCCCTGTATTCTAATTTGGGGAGGATTTAGCAACTGACCCACCACACCGGGTGGTATAGATGAAACTGCACCACAACTGGTTGCTTTGTCCTGTGTGGTGCTATAGCATCCATTAACTCTCTCTTGTGTTCTCATGAACATACAGACTTTCATTTTCATGCAATGAAAATATTAGCCTGATAATATGCAGTACTGTTCTTATGTTGATTAAAGCGGAAGGAAACATACATGAAAAGGAAAACAATATCCATCCCTACTGTGTGAGGACATTTCAAGTGGGCAACTTCTACACAACTCAGCGGTCACTAACCAGAGAGGACGTTGTTAACATCTGCCTTAGGAGTGTTTGTTTTCTCGTGTTTGTCACAAATAAAGTTATTAAAAGGCAATTGGATTTTACTAGAGAACTCAGTTGGGAAGTAGTTCAAGGATGTTTCCCCATTTGAAACTACTTTTTTGAGAAGTGATTTTCATTCATTCATTCATTTATTCATTCATTCATTTATTCATTCATTTATTCATTCACTGATTCATTCATTCATATATCATACGGTACCCTGATGTTTTGTAGTATTAATTTTTAAACCAGAATATCATACTTTCAAACATCTGATAAATGTCCGGTATTATTAGATATACACTTCTAATTTTAACAACAATTTTATTTCTAGCATCAAGAAATGAAATAAAGTTTGACAAGAGCCATTTTCCATAAAAATGTATTAGCACATGATTATATCCATGTACTTGATTCTTCAATCAATTTAATTCATTGACTCCTTTTCATTGTTTTCCTTTGGATTTTCTCAGACTAAATGTTACACTTACCTGATCATGCTACTTGTTTTGTTCATTTGGTCTTAATTGGCCTAATAAAATATCTCTATAATTCCTTGATATACTCAGATATATACAAAACAAAGATAGACAAACTGCAGATCTCTTTAAGTTAACTTTTTTTGGTCTCTGATAGTAAGGCAGACTTTAGCAGAAGTTGTTGTCCTTACACATAGAAGTACCCTGTTTTGTCAATACAAAGATTTATTTTAAGTAGTGAACATTGTTTTCTCTGTATATTTCAGGTTTTATTTCTCAGTCATTTACTTTGTATTTTGATTAATTTTGGGAAATTAAAACTTCTGAAAAGTAGATATATGTGAGCAGATTACTTTGTGTATAAAATTCAAGCCATGATCTTGTTCCTATATATAAACTCATGACTTCTATTGTTTTTGTCATCCTCTCAGGCTTGCTGAACAAGTTGTAATTCATAATCTGAACATTTCAATCACTCACATCCTCTCTCCAGATTCCATCAATACCACTCATATCAAATTTATTCTAATTAATAAGGAATTTGAGTACCTCATGAATGTTTTCCAGATTACTAAAACTTCACAATAAACAAGTGAAAAACTTCATTATCTTGGACAAATTGCTGCAATGTGCTCACAAGCAGGCAAAGTTTGCATCTGCCTCTCATATTTAACTTTAAATTAAATGCAATGGGTAGATTTTTATTTCCACTTAGGATCAAATGTGCTACTTTAACCTGATTGTATCTAGTCTTTAATTTGTATACATTTTTCCTATGTCCATATGTATGTATCTACAGATAGATCATCTTGCTGTGGCGTGACCTGAAAGCACAAAATTACCCTTCAAGTACAGCAATATAAGTTCAATATAAGCAATCAAACCAGACAGGTTTTTTTTTCCTCCAGTGTTCATCTCTTTATATCTCCTATTTCAATGGACAGCAAGCACAGGATAGACATTTAAAACACACACTTTCATCTTCAATTCACATAGTGTCTCTTTGAAATTATGCCACATATGGAATATGTGCAAGCTACATCCTGATCTGAAGCTCCAGCAAACCATGAAAACCCTACATTTCACTGAAGCAAATTGCCTATTTTAATTGAAGATTTCTTTTTTTTTTTTTTAATGAAGATGTGGGAATGATGAATATTTGCTGCTGAAACTGTATAAAAACCCCAGAACTTTAAAAGCTCATGCACTCCTCAGTGGTCCAGAGCACTGTGTGAAACCTTCAAGGAATAACTGACGGAAGTTAAAGCAGTCTCTGTGTAATCCATGAGTCTTTTTGTGCTATGATCTTTTCCTAAACTCAATCCAAAAGGAATGTGAGAAATTCTAACTCCCAACCACAGAGCCTTCTTAAATTAGGCTGCAGAGAATTGTGATTCCAGCTCTCAAAGTCCCCTGGGTATGCACTGTGGCAAAAGCAAGGGGCTGTAAAACTCTTCTCGCCAGAGGAATGGGCAGGCAAGGGTGGAGAGCACGGCTGAGGAGTGGAGACATAAAAGTGCTGTAGGTGCCTCTGCCGGGGAACAAATTCAGCTGCAGTTCCAACTTAGGCAAGCGGGAACAAAATACAAAGATAAAAGTAGAAGGAGGGGTTGAAAGCGGCACCTAGGTGGGAATCTTGGGGGCAGTCAAGAAAAGTAGTACACTAAGCAGAAATGAAAGTACAGCCTTGATGGGGAAGACAAAGACCTTGAACACAACTAAAGGGATGGTAGGCAGTGAAAGAATTTTAATTGGGGAGTTTCATGGCCTGAGTTTCAGGAGATAAAACTGACTTTCACAGCAGCATTCTGGAAGGATTTAAGGGGAACAAAGCAAATAGCTTGGCTTTTATCATAACCTGTGCAATGGTTAAATGGAATTTTATGTACATCTGTTATCCTTAGCTTTATAATGATTTTTTAAAAGACTTGGGGAGGGGTAAAAAGAGAGAAATTTTCATCTGTGCTATGTGAAGGATATATTCTGAGGGACAGAGGGTTGTCTTTATAAGCTGATCATCAGAGCTAAAAATATTCAAGATTTGAAAATGTTGTCCAGCACAGAAATGAAGTCCCAAGTAAACAAAGAAAGCTCAGCATGGAGGGTAATAAACTCCTTCCAAATTGTATCATGTTCAAAGTAGATCATGATCTTGTTTTATAAATCTAGTCCTGCCAAAAATGCACAATAAAATCTGGACCCACTTTGCTAAAGTAATTCTATTACTGTCAGCTCAAATAAACTTTTGAATTTTTTCCCTGAAAGTCTATACATAGTGCATTTTTCATGTAAAAATATACATTACTTTTTACACTGTAATATTAATGAATATTCTACAATTCAAGAAAAACTCTGCTTATGATAATACACATATTTGATAGTCTATAGTGTTTATGAAATGAAGGCAACACTGGAGTTTTAAGTTAATTAACAGTCTTCAGATAGGTTGCTGACTGAATCGTACAATTTCTGTGTTAACACACCAGATAGTTAAGGACTTCTAGTGTAACACATAGGACTTCCAAATTCATACACTCCAAAAGCATGCTCATGTTTCACCTTAGAGCAGCTTTACTATGGAAGATTTGTTAAAATCAAAGGCATTTAAAAATTAAAGTTTGCCATTGTCTTAAAAGTGATAGAGTAATCATTCAGAAAAAAAAATTACATTAGCAATAGAGAGGATCTGTACATCTATCAAAAGGCATCTTTGTAAGGGTTACACTTATATCCATTCCAAAGAGACAACATTTTGCAAATATTATGTCTGTGGCTGCCCTTGTTATAAAAGTGGCAGGAAGAGCTCAGCCTCTTTGAAAGCTTCCTGGAGCCTTTATATCTCATATCTTTGTCTCTTATTTTGGGCTTGCTGTGAAAATCTCAAGAAAGAGTTATGATTTCACTTCAGAGCTCAAATACATTTTGTGATTGTGAGGCATTAACAACAATAACAACAAAGTAAGTTGTGGCGGTGTGCCCTGTTGCACCTGAGTTGCCTCAGGCGATCACCTGGTATGACGAAGTCCCCGGGGACACCGCCCGAGAATTTACCACTTTCTCCTCCCGTTAGAATGTCAGTCACCCAGTTGTACCCACCCCTGTTCCACCCCTGAGCTGTCGGTTGCCACCCCTTATACCCACCCCCTTGCCAATCAAGGGACCCTTCTGGAAAGTTCCCCCTGGTTCACCCCTTGATTGGTTCCCTGTTGATCCGTTTCCCCATTGGTTGTTTTTGTCCAATCCTGTCTCCCTACTCCTATTCCTTGTATCCCGATTGGTTCATTCCTGATCCCCATGTAACCTATAAATATAAGTGGCAGTCTGCCATTTTCTGTCTTTGGTGCGTGGACCCCTTCGAGCTAATAAGGGCTTCGGAACTCCACCCAAAGACCTCTCCTGCCCCTTTGTCTCTGGCGGCTCCCGCGTCGCTCCCCCCGCCTTCTACCAACACTGCTACAGCACTCCCCAGTGCTACTACAGGCGAGGACGCTCTCCGATGCTGTCGCGGCTGTCGCTTCGGAGCCTCCTCTGCCCCGGACGGGGGCAGCCCTCTCTCCAACACCCCAGGGCCGCGACAGTAAGTAATTAGTCACCTGTCTGTATATGGAGCAGTCACATGTTTATACGTATTTGGATTATAAGAAAGAGATGTTTCTGCAGTCAGTGTAACCAGGATGAGTCCTTTTTCTTAGAGTCATCAGAAATTTTTGAATTGTAGAACTAAATGTGACAAACATAAAATTTAGATCCATTTGTTAGTGATATTCTGACATTTGTGTCTGATCATAATAAAGCTGGGTAGCAATTCACAGATCATTCTTTGAAGTATATCAAATATTTGAGGACGGACTGAGGCCAGACATCAAGAAGAAAATTGAATCCTGAGACTGGTGAAATCAGTTTTACCATGATCTACTCAGTGGGTGCAGTTCTGGAGAAGAGAGAGAAGGCAGTCTATATGCACATATACTGGGGCTTGTCCACTGAAGATGTATCCACACTGGAGTTTACATCTGGACCAAGGTGAGGCTTCACTACATGCTATTCCAGTTCCAAGTCAAACAGATAAATGTAAACTACTACATCTAGGGATATTTCTTTTCTGGTTTACTCCTATATTAAGTATTCAGCTGATGAACATAGAACCTTTGAACTCTGAAAAGGACAAGTCAGTGTAAGGTATGTCTGCATTAAGCAAGCTCTATTTGCTTTTAAATTAGAACAGAAGGTTAGAAAAGCATCCACACGAGTCTTAGACAGCAGAATACAGTACATGTACAGTACAAATATACTGCTGGGACTACAGCTGCTTGTGCATCTTTTCACACACTTCCACTCCAGTTTCTCTCCTCTTTGCCAGAGGTGGTTTCCAGGTACTCATAGGAGAGTAGCAGAGGGCAGAGAGATGGAAAGCAAGTTCAGCCTGCACTAACCACACGGTGTAGACACAGCTCAGATTGCAATGACACATTTGTTACAGTCATCACTGCATCACAGCAATTTTGCTGATCACTGTATATGTGGCTCTCCCACCAGGAGCTGAAGTTTTCAACTATATCATCTTGTTATAAAGTGCTCACTCTGCTAGACATGTGACAGAATTTGAGAACACAAAGATTAAGAAAGTAGTTCAAGAGCACTAAATATCTTGCCTGAAGCTGCTATGTTTCAGAATGGGATGAACTGTTTGGATTCTTCCTGTATCTCCTCAAAATGGTGTTGCGTTGCCAGGTTTCTGGAATTCAGAAGACTCTTCTCTGAAGAAGAATAATTTCCCTTTTCCTCTTAAAATGACAGTAATAATCATTTTAATATTAACAGAATAGGAGAGAAAGAGACCTGATCTATGACAAAGATCCTCTTATGTTAGTCCTTCCACAGGAAGCTGTTCACTGTCAGTGTGACACCATAATCTCAGATTTATCCCATCACTATTATATGACACTTAAATACGGTAAGTATAGCAGAATTGCTAGAAGGAACTGAAGTGTTGTTAACTTATTTCTTATTACATTAACAATAATAGTAATTCCTGAAGGATTATGTATATTACAATTATTATTTGAGACATAACACCCTCTTCTTAATGGAAAATTCTCAGTTTTGTATGCTACATACTCCCTCCATCATTAGACACGACTAACTGCTTCCCTTCCATATTTGTTCTTCTTTCTTCTATATATCAACAAAACACACTTCATTTGCAACAGAATTATCTCTCTTCTAATTGAGGTTGCCAGGGAAGCAAAGTGAGATAATTTAATTACACTCCAAATAGCTGCTCTACCTCAAACTGTTCAAATCTCTTCTAATCGAACCTCACATGATGGATGGAATGCACATAATTTTAAAAATGTGAATAACTATATCATAAGCAATACATAACTTAGACTAAAATGAGACAAATGAAATTAAAACATCCCAACTTTATAGCTCAGTTCTTCACATTGAAAGCTGAACACAACATTCATGTTCTCAGAAATAGGAGCAATATCTTAAGCAGAACACTGTGTCAGGTACTTTGAAGATTAGAGGATACACAAAAGTAGTTCAGCTACTTTTGGTTGCTTCAGAAAAGGAACCAGTCTGACAGAACAGAAATTCTACTTTGCCGGAATTAGGCTGATCAGACTTCTTTCAGGCAATTAGCAAGTATTTCTCTCTATCTGCATACTTACATGCCCTCTATTAGCACACTGTCTGAGCATTGCACAAAATTTAATGAACTTGTCTAATGCAGATGTAGAACCTAAGATACATTTCATCAATGCAAGACAAGTGAGGTGAGGCTAAGAATGGTCCTTGATGGAACATCAATGCTGAAGGGCTAGAACTCAATAGAGGGCACAGAAGTTTAAAAATCTTGATCACTCATGGTCAATTCAAGCTCCCTTGAATTTTTCTCACTGAACTATACTGATAGGAAAGGGGAGGAAAGCCAGAGTTGAATTCCAAGAAAACTATTTTTGAAATTATTGTAGCATGCAGCTCACCACAAACCTGAAAGTTCAGCGACACTGGGACCACAGTCATGTCTCTTTGCAGTTGTACAGAAGCCTATCTACATGAGATGTTTCGCTCATGCTACATGGGATATAAACTGACATAAAGTTCTGTCTGCAAAGGGACCGTGATTAGCTGGAGGAAGGTAAGCAGATTGAAGAGACAGGCTGGAAAGACTGAACAAATGTAATTTGAAGATAGAAGACAGTTATAAATAAGAGTGTCCTAATGGCTGAATGATTATGGAGGTTGGTGACCTCCAGGCTAGACTGCAGTGGCATATTGCACTTAAATACCTGCAACCACACACTTTTAGCAGAGGCAGGTAAGGAGATCAGTATTTATGTGGACTAAGAAGGGGTATTTCTGACTTTAGCCATCACTGAAAGATTGGAAATACTATATAGGAATTTTTTTCTATTGCCTTTGGTAGAAGCTTCTGAAGGCTGATGATATCCCACAGAATGAGACACTTTATGGACATAGAGCAAGGACAGGAGACCTAAGGCCAATGTGGCAACATATAACAGGAGACAGTTTCACAAGCTACCTCTCAGAAGCATAAAGATAAATTATTTCCTGAAGAGGAACTGAAGAAACCTTCCAGCCAAATGAAAAATGAGACATGATGCCAAAAATGTGAAAGCTGAAAAGGTCTTTCCTGATCCTTCTCCTTTTTCAAATAAATTCTGTCAGATAATAAAGGTAAAAGATGGTAGATGCAAAAGGTAACAACATCCAGAAAACAGTAGTAGTTCATACTGGAGAAGGAACAAGAACCTGAACTAGGATAGTACTGCATAGGACTGCACTGATGAAACTGTCACTGATAGACATGCTAAAATTAAGAAAAACTGAAGCAAATGAAAAAGACATAGAGAACTTCATTTAGACAACTCAAAAAAAGCACACAATAATTTGAAATTGGAGGTCATTTCAGGAGGCAAGAAGAAAGGGAAAATTGTCAAAGCTGAAACAGAATGCAATTAAGGAACCGTTAACAGACAACTCCAAAGAAGTGATTACTAAAAGGGCACACACAAGTTTGTTTCTTGTGTCTACAATGGGTAGGATACCCACAGACAAAGTTGTCAAAATCCATTACTATCAGCCAGAGAATCTCCCTTTTTTTGGATAGGAAGACATTTTTTCACAGGTTTGCAAAATATTAATCTTCTAGAATCTCTTATCAGTGACATTTAAACAGAAAAAAAAAGAGCTGAAGCATAAAAGTCATGTGAAACTATTCAGACCTTATTAGGTGAGACCTCCCTTTAGATTTCTATTTGCTTTTGACAGTTTCTAGAGTTTTCATCTGTTACCTTTTACCTATTATATAAAATTAGGAGGCGCTCACAAATGACAAAAGAAAGTGGCTATCACAAAAGAAAGAAGCAACAATAAAGATATGTTTTGAGGTTTGTTCCTTTTTCATAATTCCACCTTAAAACTACCAACAAAGGATTAAAAACCAAACGTCTTGAATCACTGTAAGCCAGCAATACTGCAAACCCAGAAGAAAGATACAGTCCCATCAATTTTTTGCCTAGAGAAGCACTGTGAGGGGTCAGGGAGCAGAAGAAGGGAGAACTCAACCAAGGGTATCTATTTGAAACGAGGTCACAAGGCCTCCTATGCTCCCAGGGTTAACATAATAAGTAAGATTTTTCAACCCATTCATTTTAGGTAAACCTCTGAAAATGTATTTTAATGGGAAGATTCCTTACATTGAAGACTGCAAATGCAAATGTAAATGAAGTGTAGATCAGATGATGGGATGTGATAAATTAATTCTAGCTTCACATTACCCTGGGTCCCTGAAGCTCAAGAATTTTACGTGAAAAGCTTGACTGTAACCACATAGGTTATTTTATCTGGTTGATATGCCGTGTACTTTTGAGGCACTTCCCTCAGTAGTCCATCAGACAGATAGGTTATAGAATATACAAGAGGGATACCACTGTGGTAGTACTCAAAGCAAAGGAGCGGGGAAAGTGGAATTTGATAAATAGCAAAGAACATGGCAGTAATATCTGTACTTTGCAAAGCTGAAAAACTTTTCCATAGGATGGTAGAAAATAAAAGCTGGTGAAAAAAATCCATAATGAGGGTATCTCAGTGTATTGCTTGGGAAAACAGACAGGAATTTACAAAAAAGCAGACATGGATATAGTGATTAAAATTACTAAGAATAAAAGTATTAAAAGCATGTGAGAAAAAGATATGTTAAGAAATGGTACAAGTACAAAGAGCAAGTTCTTTGAAGTCTGGTTAATTGCTAATTTTTTGACAATGGTACAGAGGAAACATGGTTTTTACTAGAGCACTCTTTTTGAAAGAAATAGAATTATATTTTATTACAACATACATCAAGATATACCTCTACAGGGAAGAATAGTGACCATGAATAACCTCATTAAATTAATCTGCATTAAAGTAAAAGACCTTAACAGTATAATAAAAAGGAGGGGGAAAACAGAAAGAACTTGGAAAGTTTCTAGCAGATATCAAGAGACACTCCATAGTTGCAAGAACCATTATTCAGAGAAAATTGGTTTAATCAGGTTTACTTCTCCTTGTACCTTTCTAAAAAGAAAGAATTTGATGTAACTGTAGACAAACTTAACTCACAGGAAAAGAAAAGAATACAAAAAAATAGTCTAACCTCAGAGATTACTGTAGGTTCAGGCAATGCCTCAAGCTCGTACAAACAGACTTTTGCAACAGTTTTAGATCTAGCAAAGTCTGGAGCCAAAGCTTTTGGCTTTTGCCGTTTGGCTTGTAAAGCAGAATTCTGCGGCATCTGGTGCAACTGTTGTTCTCCAGATGTCTACTTGCAGACTTGGGTGGGATTCATCTGCCTGACTTAGATATTTAGTATATAGATAATCTAAATTTTAAACTTAACAAGAAAACCCTAACTTATCATTTCAATCACTTTTTATTATCAGTTAGAAGGTCCCAGTCCCAGTGGGCTACTTATCCCCTCTTGAAGTAGTTATATAACACAGGCCGTGAGAGTACCTTAGATGTAGATTACTACAATTTACTTGTATACATTTAGGGCAAAAGTGCCCCAACAGTCATTGTAACCAATTAATTTTGATTATTTTCAGGATAAAAGAGCTCTCAAGGCTCTCTGCTTCTAGGCTTTTACTAACTTCATGATAAATTATTTCTTAAATAAACCACAGGTTAGATTAATACAGACTCCTTCTTCTGCTCTTTCAGTATTGGAAAGAAAAATATTCCTGGCCTTGTTTTTGGCCTTTTTCTAGTCTTCTTCAATAAACAGTGGTTCAATAAATAGCAGCTGCTGGTCCTGTTTCCAGTAATTCCAGTAATTATCACTTTTTTTTTTTTTTTCTTCTGAAATTGAAAGGACTGCATTTGCTTGAGAGGATTTCTTCCTCTCACCTACAAGGAAATAATCTATATTTATTTCCTTATCACTTCAAGCTGCCTAATATAGAATTTTCTGGAGATGTTCTGTAAACTACCATCCCCAGAATGCTTTCCTAGTTCTATGCCACGTTTGTCCAAGTGAACTCACGACTTTTGAATGTGTAAACTGGATAACTCCATTTTCTGCCATCCAATTTGCACTTGCAAATGTCAATTTGCCTGTAGAAATGCAGAGTCTTACAAATGGAATGTTTACATCTACATATGTTTTGAAAATTTGCCTCTAGGCAGACGATCACATTAACCCAGAGCAAATTGTTCCCTTCCTGAAAAGTAAAAAATATACCAAACCTTCAGGTGAAAGGGAGACTTCAGCTAAAGGTCAGGAAATCCAGCTGTAATTTTCCTCTAACCAGTGCTTTAGATCTCAGCTTTAAATTCTAATTAAAGATTGAGGTAAAAGTATGAAATTCTAATGAGGAAGCTGTAGGGTATATTTTTCAGTGTTACATCATGTCCTCTTATTTCTAAAAGCAGAATATCATTTTTGAATACCTAACATAATTTGAGGGCTTGGTTTTCTCACAGAGAGGAATGTAAAGGTTCATAGAAACATGAAAGTTCACAGAGAAGAACATAGAAGTTCTATGAATAACACCTGACTACTGGTATAAGGGATAAACTAAATTAGTGTATTCCCTTATATAATTATATTTTTTCTGTAATTTAATTTTTAAATCAGTTTTCATAAATTCCAGAGACTGACTTTAATTTTTAGTCATAGTTTTTTCTTCTTTTCTGAAGGTTTAGAAATCTGATCTCAATGCCTGTTGAGATTTTTCTCGTTTCATGCACTCCATGCTGGCTAGTAAACAAAAAAAAGCCCAAACAAGCAAACAAACAAAATTAAAACTAGCTCTACACTAAGAAAACTAATTACAAAATTTAGCTGGCATTTCAGCATTTGCATACACACTGCCCAAGCCTGGTTAATGCTGGCCACTTCCTCCAAGTCTCATGAAGATTGTTACATATTCTTTCAACTGGCTTTTGATTTGTGACTTTTGTTCAGGCATCTGTGGACTTTATAAAAATTCAGTCTACATTCTCCAATTCATCAAGCCCTGAAATGTGTTACATAATCTAATAGCAGAGAAGTTGCATCACTAAACATTTCTATGTAGAAATCTTTGTTCTTCCTTTGCCACCTGCCTTTGTCGTACAGCTAAATTATTGCTCTCCAAATATTCAAGGGCAGATACCATGCGCTCAAATTCCCTACCACTGCGGCAGTTTTTAAATGATGCTTACACAGTTTTTAGCTTCTTACACTCATCCATCATACTAAGAGAGACGCGTTGTCATACTCACTTTCAATATCCTTAATGCATTTCGTTTCCTTCTTGAAAACTGAAGAACTAGCTTACTTGACCACATCATTCTCCGAGTACAAATACAACTCTTGATTTCATTCTGACTCAGAAACAAGATGGGATTTCTTAAGCCATAAAATCCTCTATTTTGAATTACTTCAATCTTGAAGAATTCTGGGCATTATTTTCTGACTAGATTATTATTTTACTTGCCCCAGGTGTACCTGGGCAAAGAATATATCTTCTTGATATTCTACTTTGATGCAGTGAAATCAGCACAAAATTCTCTTGATACAAAGTTCCATTTATTCTATCAAAGTTAGGCAGTTTTTCCTTGTTATCTGACCAGTATAGGATTAGGTCTGGTTTTGGCCTTGCTTTACCTCTTTCTCTGTGATTTATTTGGAACTCTCATGAAGTATTTGGCACCCCTTCAAAGAGGCAAAAAACCCCTGTAGGTTGTTGACAGTCTCTCTATTCTCTTAGGTTATGACTTGCTTTCATCCCCATCTGATATTTTTTTGCCATAAAAAATTATTTTCCTTGAACACAAAATATCCTGTTGCTGGAGTTTTGATGATACTCACTGCAGGTATTTCAAAGTACTCAACACTGGCTTCTTCACAATGATTTCCAAGGCCCTGTAACCAGATTTCATGTCCTGCTTGTACCTGGAGCTGAACAACTAGAATTTTTTCTGTTTAAAGAATCACAGCTAGTCGTTCCTCTGCCTAAACTTTTGGTTATTCTGTGCTTGTTATTACTCCACTGGCCAATCACCACATCTTGGCCTCTTTAGAAGGCATAATGTTGTAACTTCAGGTGATTCAGATCTAAACATTAAGAAATAAGAGTAAATTTCTCTAAAAATATATTTCTTGCCGAAGAGTCAATACAGAGACCAATGTGCTTGTCAACCTCACTTTCAGCCCCGGCAAAATCATGGAGTGAGTATATTTGTGAGCACATGAAAGTAACTGGGAACATTCAGCAAGGATTTACAAAAGTTTGTCTTCTTTGATAAAATAGATGGATTTTTAAATGAAGGGAAAGCAGTGGATTTCAAACATCTTGACTTTAGCAAGGTTTTAAACACTATTTTCCCACATATCAAAATTGAGACTTTATAGTCTGAGTGGGTGTTCAACTAGGTGGGTAAAAAAATTCATTAGATTAAAATTGTAGAAGCTGAGATATTCATGGAGGGCAGTAACAAGTGGAGTACTGTAAGAGTCTGCCTCTAGATCTTTTGTACATACCATCTTCACTGGACACAACAGAAGAGACAATGTGGTGGAGTCTTCAATCTTGGTACCAAACCATGGAGAACAAGCTGATATATCTGACAGCAGAAGGGCCATTTGAAAGGACCTAGACAGACCACGGGAGGACCGGGTTGATAGGAACCTCCTGAGGTAAAACAAAACAAAAGCAAAGTCACACATTAGGGAAGTAATAACTCTGCAGCAACAGTTTTTCTCATTCAGCCTAGAGAAGATGGCTTTGGAGCAGATCTCACAGCTCCCCTTCCATACCCATGGGTAGGTTATTGAGAACACAAAGACAGGCTCTTCAAAGTGCTGTGTGATGGCAGCCAAGAGACGAGTTGAAACAAAAAGTGCTCGGACTGGAAGTAAAGGAAAACCTTTTCACCCTAAGAACAGCCCAGCCATGGAGCAGGTTGCTCAGAGGTTGAGCAATCTCCATCTCCAGAGATTTTTAAGACTTGAATGCAGAGTCACATGATCAGATTTCACAGATGACCCTGCTGGAATAAGTAAACTGGAATAGAGAATTCCTGAGGTCCCTTCCAACCTAAAGTGTCCTATGATCCTATGAAGACCCCCTTCTGTAAAGGTGTCAAGTTTCTCAGTCCTCTTCAACTATTTTTCCAGGTATTTCATTATTCTGTTCCTAATACATCTTCAGGACTATTCACAGCTTGGTCCTGAATAAATGATGCCAGTTTCCTGACATGTTCTCATGCAAAATAATCAGCTGTAATCACGCTATTGCATAGAAGGTCAAATTTTAGGCCTTGAATGGACTTTGAGCCAACAGAACCTAAAAGTGTTTCAGATGACCAGCAAAACAAACAACAAAAGCTTGAGTCATATGTCTAAACTTGTAGGGTTATTTAGATGCTGTAGGCTTTCCCAGCTGGCATCTTACTATGCTCCAGACAGGCACAGTTCTTCAACAATCCTGTCTGCTGGTCCTATGCCTTAGATACCCTGTACTAAGGGTAACTCATCTGTGTTTACCCAAAAAAATCAAACTGTAGTTCTTATGAACGATAACTGCAGCTTAGACATCTTCTTCTTTTTTTTTTGCATTTGAACACCTGCATCTATTCATGGAATTGAGGTGTCTCTAAGTGAAGTTGATTCACAGAATTTTCAGTGTATCAAGGTCTCATTATGGCACTAGTCATATAGTGGAGCCAAAGTCCAAATAGCTAAAAGCTGTATGTATACTAAATGTTTTTTTTATTATGGGTTTTTCTAACATAATATTCTTTATGTTTAAATGAGTGATGAGGAAAGAATGAAACTTGCTGTGTGTCTTCAAATCCTTATACGATTTATTTTTTAGAACTATGGGAATTTTTTCCTAAGGTTATGTTTGCACACAGTATGGGGTACAGTGCAGAGAGCCTGCACCTGTCATCTAAATTGCTTTCAAAGCCCAAGTGAACACTATGCTACGTGAAAGTAGTAGTTCAATGCAGCGAGAGCTTTGGGTAATGCCTTGACACTATAAATCACCTTGAATCTGCAGCCAGCATAGTTCCCTTTCTGTGATATAAGTAGCAGAACTGAGATGGGGAAAATAGATGTTTTCTGAGATGTTACTGACTCTCATGTCAACAACAACAAAAACCACAGGATTTAAAAAAAAATATACAGTGAAAGATTTTAAATGAATTTTTATGTGAAAAAGCCAGATATGGAAATGTAAAAAAAAAGCCTCTCTGGATGAAAAACAACAGAATTTATAGGTGACACTATGGTCCATGTGCTTTATAATTCAATAAGGTGGATCAGAAATAACTTAAATATTGTTAAAACAACTAAGAGGATTTCCAAGCACATTTGAATCATAAGGTTAAAATTATCTGCTAGCATTACCAGATGACATTGACATGCTTAAACGAATCCAGAGGAAAGACCCTAAAAATGAATAAGTAATACAAAGTGCAAAAAAAGTTAAAGAGAATTAGGTCTCAAACACACACAGAAAATCAAGGTTTGTTCAACTTTGTGCATGTTACAATCATAAACTATAATATTTCAGTCTCTGACAATGCACTCTCAGTCTTACTACTCACCAAACCAGACTCAACCTGGGGAAATCAGTTTAATTTATTACAAATCAAATCAGAGTACGGCAATGAGAAATAAAAAACTACAGGTTAAAATGCCTTTCCCTCACCCCTCCTTTCTTAAATTCACTCCTGAAATCTTTATCTCCTCCTTCCTCGCAGCACCACAGAGGGAATTCGGGGCAGTTCATCACATGTTGTCTTTGCTGCTCCTTCCTCCTCAGAGGGAGGACTTGTCACACTCTTCCCCTGTTTCAGCGTGGGATCCCTCCCACGAGACAATCCTTCAAAAAATTCTCCAACATGAGTCCTTCCCACAGGCTGCAGTTCTTTAAAACTGTCCCGCTGTGGGTCTCTTCCGTGGGGTGCAGTCCCTCAGGAACAGGCTCCTGTGGGTTCAAGTCTGCCTGGGTCCACAGGTCCTGTCAGGAGTACCTGTGGATATAGCCTCCTTCAGGCATCCACATGATCCAGTGTAGGGTTTTCCATGGGCTACAGATGGATTTCTGCTCCACTGTGGATCTCCATGGGCTGCAGAGGCACAGCCTGCCTCACGTGGCCTTCACCATGTGCTGCTGGGGAATCTCTGCTCCAGAGCATGGAGCAGCTCCTTCTCCTTCTTCTGCATTGACCTGAGTGTCTGTAGGGCTGCTTCTCTCACATGTTCTCACTTCTCTGTCAGGGGCCTCAGATGGTGTTGCACAGGTTTTTCTCCCTTGTTAACTCTGTTATCTGAGAGGCACTACCATCACTGCTGATGGGATTGGCCTTGGCCAGTGGCAGATTTGTCTTTGACCCACCTGGCACTGGCTCTCAGACACAAGGGAAGTTTCTGGCATCTTCTCACAGAAACTACGCTGTACCCTTAACTACCAAAACATGGCCTTGCAAACCCAATACAGGTTCATTAAGGTCATCAGATAAATAAGTTTTTCAGGGAATAATAATGAAAGCAATAAAGAAGATGCACAAACGCATGGTAAGCAAACAAGTAAGGGAGATGATAAATTATGCCAAAACTTCTCAAGCACTATTTGATGAGTCATTAAAAAAGTATAGGTAAAACTTTGTAGAAGGACAATACAGGCATTGCAACTCATGAGAAAAGGGAAAGAAAATAAACAGGATGGATATTTCAGGGGGACTGGGGGGACTGTGCAAAACCATTAGGGAATTCATAGGGAAGAATCATATGAGAAGCAAAGGAAGGCATCAGGGAAGGAAAAAGGCTGGGAGGAATAGGAGGAAGGAAAAAAAAGGGTTTGTAATATATAAGTACTCATCTGTCTGAGCCCGCTGCCTGACCAATGCAGTCTGCTCTATAATTCTTCTTAAGGCTTTTTTTCACCATTTTCTATGTAATTTCACTCTCTATCCCATGCATGAGCGATGCAAGATCTAGGTTCTAGGATCTGGAAAAGCTGCCATGGGTGGCAGGGCTCACAGTTCTGTGTGCCAGTGACTCTGGAGATCAGCGCATAAGTCCCTGCCTGTGGGAGTTGTAAGGGTCGGTAGTTGTGGAGAGGTCTCAGTGTGTTTAAATTTTTCCCTAATGAATTTAAATTGATGTCTGTAGCTATGTATATGTAATTCTATAGGAAATTTCAAGCTGGAATAACCAGTGAGAAGGAGTAAAATATGCATCTGTAAAGGTTAAAAAACTTAACAAGGGAGTGCCTTACATCAGGGCTGGGGTATCAGGTGGGCAGAGGGCCCACACTGGCATTTGGGGGAACCCATAAGTTTGTGGTGCCCAAGGGCTGAGTGTGTGAGTGCTGAATGGGTACAGAGTACCCAGTGGGACCAGTCAGTGATTTTGGGACCCACGGGGTGGGCAAAGCAGGCTGGAATCTGGACAGGGGTGCCAGGTGGTCACCTATTATAGCAGAGCTTTCTCAGTGAGCTCTGAACCTTCCAATCAGAATATTTGGACAATTATGACAGTGTAGGGGGAGTAAGGGGGGGAAAAAAAAAAGAGTTTCTGGTGAAAGCATCCTGTAGATGTACTGCAGTTCATGTCAACAATGACAGGGTCTTGTTTTTTGTTTGCACTTGCACTGCATACTGACTAGAGTGATTGTTCCACTGATTTCTGTTTTGCAATAAATCGGAAATTATTTTTCTTGTCAGCGTGCTGGCAGAAACAGCGTGATGATACAGAAACAGTGACAAAAGAAATTGACAGCAGACACTCCAGGTACCTTTGTCAGATACGAAATATGCAGTGTCTAGTAAATAAATCTGTTAGTTCTTAGTAACAAAAACCACTGAGAGTAAAGCCCAAAATTTACGCTTCTTGAATAGGTAGACAAAGTTTTCTGAAGGATCTGCACCAAGCATTGTCTGCTTTTGCCTTGGGCTGGACATGGCAGCAAATATGCATAGTGAATATAGGATGCAGGATTATTTATTCCATTACATGCAGCCTTCAGGTCAATTTGCAAACAAACCCAGGCACTAGAGTTGCTGTAGAAGTATTTCTGATATTTTAACAATACAAGTCTTGAGGCTACATGTATCTCACATGTTTTTCTATACTTTGTCTGTCAGGAATAGATATAGATGTGAACATGTGACTCTGATTAGTATGGCAGTGCTAGCAGTAGCCCACCAACGTATTGACATAATTGGTTTTGTTTAGAAAGTCCTGTCTATCTGATATACTCACGTGTGAAGTAAGAACATTTTGTAATTGCTGAGCAAATTTAAATCTCAAAAATATGAATAGATTCCTTGAGTTTTTTTAAAATCAACACTCAGTGGGTAAAGAACAAGGGTCATTCAGAAGAAAAGGATGTATTAACATAAGTGAGATTTCTGTACTTTCTTTTTTGAAAGGGTGGCAGCTATCAAGAGATGAACACAAGTAATATTGTTTCAGTGTATTTTTTTGGGTCACTGTGTTCCAATGTGCTTACAATGCCAGTAATTGACAATCTGGATCTTACTGACTTAAAAAGTTCTTAGTACTCTTTTATTCAATATATTTATGCCTAGTGGTACAGCACTTATCTGGGATCTAACTGTGATCTGTAATTATTTATAATATTCCCTTTAAGGTAGCAATCTAAATTAAAATTACTAGCCAGAAGGTTTTTTAAAAGAGCAACTCTAACCTCCTTAGAAAATCACATGCATATTGATATAACTAGTTCATCATACATTTTCTAGCACCCTAAGGCATACCAGACTCTTTTTTCTATTTGTTCCATTTTCATATAGTGTCTCATTGACCATTTTCTCTATCCTTTCAGGAAATTTTCAGGTTATATTTTCAATATAACTCTTTTGAAATTGTAAGCTTTTATATCAATTTTATTTCCTTGTTTATTGATTTCTTTCTTTATGTAAAGGCAATGAAATATTAATTTTGTGAAGCCACAGGACACTGGTAAATTTCTATATTATGTTGCACACAATATTGATTCATTTATTCCCTTATTAACATAAAGTTTTTCTTTTTATCACTTCTAGGAAGGAGTATGATGAAAATCTGTTTCAAATCTCTAGTCTGGTTTGTCACTCAGCAGGGAAAAAAATAAATGTCTCCAATAACTTTATTCAAAGCATTTTCTTTCGTAAACACAATCAAGTACACATAGAGACATGCAAGCAATGAAATACCAGAACATCTGGTGAACTGCAGGTGGGCCAGGAATATGGAGTTGAAACAGGTGCACAGAAGCAGGTTTCCTGATTCTGAAATTGTATTAGATGCTGGTAGGTTTCTATATATGTGAGGCAATGACCTGCATGATTTCCACATAGGTTAGGATCGGCCACGTGTCATGTTCAATAACATATTTCACAAGAGAATAGAGCTGTAAAGGAAGCAATTATTACATGAAGTTTTTTATTTTAATATATATTTTTGCTACAATATCTGTGGATGTCCTAATCTCCTCATTCCTTCCCTCAGGCTCCTTCCCATAATATCAGTGCTTTCATACATGTAAATCTGGTGTTGAAAACTTAGTTTCCTAAGTAAAAACTAAGATGTTACTAAGATGCCCGCTTCCCTTTCTAACACTTTTTTTTTTTTTACTAATCAATCACAAGTATTGATGGGGGAAGAAAAAAGGTAACTCTTAGCAGAAGGATGTTTCAAATACCCACTAATATTTTTAAGATCCCAAAGCTGAAGCTAAAGCTTCCTAAACTCTTTGGCGAACTCAGCCATGAAAATAAATCTGAATTCTTTAGGGTTGCAAAACATAAATATTTGTAAAATATTTCAGAAATAAGATACTTAATTTTATGCTGTGTATTTTAACCTCATCTAGAACTAGGAGGAGCAAGCTCCTTTCCATGACTCCTTACTTGTACTGTGTTCTGTAATTTAGTGAAGGAGGTCTAAAACTTTTGACTTACTTGAATTCAGTATTTGTCATGTGCCTTCTATAACACAGACAATACATCCATCCAGATAGTCTGGTCGCCCTCTGTGCAAAGATAGCCTCTGCTTTATGTGTTGCTCTCTGCTCATCATGCTCTGTACACATTACTCCAAGCAGTTTAGCCAGCAGAAAGCATACAGAGATATTTCTATGCTACATCCCTCAGGATTTAAATTCAATCCAAATAATCCAATTAAACAAACAAACAAAAACCCAAACAAAACCAAAAACCAACCAACCAAAAACAAAACAAAACAAACAACCCAGAAATGAAGCCTATAAATTCTAAATGCACAAAACCCCAAACCAAACCATATTAAGCTTAAGCTAGTCACTATTAATTGCTTACTTACCAATTACATGTGCTAGATCAACCAGTGTAATCAAAGAAACCTGACTGTCGTTTTGCTTATCCACTTTGGTGGTAGAGACTTTTACCCAATTACGCATTTTTGCTTATCTTATCAAAGAGTAAATCCTTAGACCATCTACATACAAACAGTTATTCCACTGATTTCTAATACTTCCACTTCAAATTTCTTTAGTTCTACCATTTGGAAAATAATATGTCCATCTCTGCTGTAACCCTCAAGTTGTTTTATTTTCCCCCAAAATGACTTGAGGAGTCCCAGACTGCCAAAGGAAGCCTGGAAATATTTTTCATTATGGCTTCCTAAAGACTATGTTTTCCTCTTGCCTGGCAACAGTCAGATATTATGGACTCATTTGCCTGATGCTAATAGCTCAAGTTATCTCAAATCTGCTGAGTTTGCCAACTAACTTATCCTTAAGTTGTTACACATATAGTACCTATTAAACAGGCTGCACGGATGAATTGGGAACATCAGAGTGGCTGTCTTCATCCTTCCACTGTTTGTTGGCCATAAACCGAACATAATTTGACCTATTTTCAAATAACTTCACATGTATCCAGTAGGCACACAAAGCTTTCAGACCAGCTTTTTTATGTAGCGCTCTTGAAAAATGAACACCAAAACACTCATCAGCAAAATCACTGAACAATGTTCTTATCAACATGTTCAGCCCAAAAATCTATTCCAACATTAGCATCCCACTAAGAACAGTGAAAAAAACCAGTAACTATTATTTATAGCAGTCATGAGCCAAAATGCATGTCATTTCAAGTTGCATATAGCATTTAAATTAAACTAGTTCATTTCTTAAAATACACTTCTGGGCCCAAATTTGAATCAGAGTTACAGCTGTTAAATATGCTATTGGTTTTCAGTGGAGGAGGGAAGCCTAATAAGGAAGGGAAAAGTTCACCCTTTCTCATAGTGGCATTTTTCCTTTGCCCACTATGTTACTGCTACTTCCATTCACAGATCAGAATTTCTTTGAAGATTTTAATACCCAGACATTCCACAGTATTTCCTTACCTTCTTTCGAGATACACAGTGGCTTGTGTTATCCTGGCCCCACTGTGTCTATGTAGCTTCCCACGAAACCAACTCACCCCCTGGCCTGTGTAACTGCTGCCTCCTGGAACGCAGTGTGAAGGTACAAGTGAACCTAAACATCTGCACACTGTAGTACAAAGACATCATGGGGCAAGTTATCCTTGCAGAGAGGTGGCACTGCATGTCTGCATCCAACCTTTGTGGCAGTTCCAGGCTGTAGAAAACCAAAGGGGGCAGAAGCACAAGCTTGATTACTTCTTCATTTTACTGAAGGTAAAATGGTTTCTAGTTAGGTTTCTAGTTAGCTGTGGGAAAAACACTCTCCCTGACTATATTAATATTCTTCCACCAGTTGGAAGAGTCTGTATATTCACTAAGCAAGGACCCTAAGAAAACTCTCTTCGAATCCATATTACTGTAGAGAATACTTGTTAGGGGTTCTAATTCTTACCTAACTTAGATCAAACCAATCCAAAAACCTAGGGATTTAAATGGAGGTACTTCTTACTGAAACTTGTGCAACTCACAGGGACCTCAGGAACCTCAAGATAATAAATCATTCTTACCTTAAATGAACAAGTGGGGTTTTTTTCTTTAGTGACCCAGGGGATTGTTTTCTTCCATTAGTAACTGTTGTAGTTGCTGATGGTCCTACTAGAGATTCCTGATTGCAGTACTTTGCCATGAAATTCACTGACACCTTGACATTTCTCTCAGAGAGACAATAAATGTGAGAAACCTAGTCTTTGCTAAAATTGCAAGAAGTTCTAATCATTCTGCACACGTGTGACAGGAATTAATTTCACTGTTCTCTCTAAAAAAACTGATTAATGGGTTAAAGAACACAAAATTGTTTAGAGCTGTTAGTTTTTACCTTATGTTTATTTATGAGTGTGCCTCTAGTCCATCACATAGGTTTTATGTGTGGTTGAAATTCAGCTCTACTACTTTTTGGCTGAAAAGACTTCAGTTTACCTTCCTTCCTTGCTTCCTTGCTTCCTTGCTTCCTTGCTTCCTTGCTTCCTTCCTTCCTTCCTTCCTTTCTTCCTTCCTCTCCTTACAATATAGTCTTTGGCAATAAGGTATTCTGAATATTATATCAAGGGTAATTATAAAGAAATTGTAGACAATTAAAGGGAATTTTGTATGAAAGCAAAATGTACAATAGCACTCCAGGAAACAAAATATTTTCAAAGAGTTCTTATTGTAAAGAACTATCTTGCAGTATCGTAATGAGGTAAATAAAGATCTTTCATACACTTAGAAAACTTTTATAACTAATCCTTCCCCCTCAATGCCCAATATATGTCACGTTATGCTGCAAAATGTGAGAAATTACCATTCTTTATGGTAAGTTCCAGTTCCACAGTTCCAGCCTGATTTTCTAGCACTGATACTGACCACTGGTGGATACTCAGGGTCAGAGCATTATAAACGTGGTACCTGAATACAGAAGTCAGAATACCAGAATATTAGCTCCAAAGGCTACACTCCCTTTAGTGCATTCCATAAATAAGGAAGGACAGCATCCATACAGGAAACTGCTCATCTTTGAGCTTAAAACTTTGAGGAAGATAAAACTATTCCTGGTAGCTCATATGAATATTTTTCTGCAAAGTGCTTTCTGAGAAAGAACATAGAACCTTTGTAAAGAGTTAATTGAAATGGCTCCCTCAAACATCATGGGATTGATAGAGAACACACATGCTAGGAGAGGAGATTAAAAGAAATAAGGGTAATAACATGGAATTTATCTTGAACATCAAACATAAAAGACAAATGGCTTCCAAATATTTACATTATTTTTTCATTTAAAGCATCAGTTGAGCAAACAAGTGCCTGAAAAATATAGTCCTTCAAAACCCAGGAACTGTTCTTAAAAAATTGTTCTCAATTTTAATATTAAAATAAAAATTCCAGATAAAGTTGTTTTAAAATGAAATTCAAAAATAGGACCTTTTTTTCTATTAAACTTTAGATACAAAGATGAAAATGTTCATAAGTTATGCATCAAGTAAATCAAATATATATATTTATATGCAAATTTTATTATTTATTAATCAAGTTGATAAAAAATATATGCATATATAAACATTATAAATATAATCCTGAGAAGACTCGCAATTTTTGCATGAATACTCTGCTAACAGTAATCACTTTATTCCTCTGCAGTTATAAAGAAACTGTGATGTCTTTTCTGGCTCACAGATATCAGAGCTTATGAACACCTTACAATGTTTAATGATTTAAATTTCAAAACACTGATATAGGAAGAAAATGCTATGCTTCTGTCACAGAGGGAAAAAGAAAGAATGGGTCATGGGATCTTTTAAAAAGTGGCATGGTTTTGTTCCAGCCACCTGGAAATCCATGAGGCAGCCCTCCATCCTTTATAATGAGTAATCACTGGACCACACTTTGTCTCCATCTCTTTGCTTAATGACTGCATCTTTCTTAGACCCCGTCTCTCTCTGAGGGGAGGATGGACCCCAGAATGTATCACCATTGCCAGCCTGCTCAGGAGATAACCAGAGCCAGACATCAGGCTGAGCGCCACCTGAGATGGATCCACACTGATAGGCACAAAAGGCAACACTTCTGCAGTGCCTGGCTAAATTACAGCACGGTCTAGCCCACAGTACTAATTTCTCACTTCCAAAAGAATGAAGAGGACAGTAAATCTTTCAATGAAACTGGAAATAGTGCAGCTCCATTCTACATAAATATGTGAAGCAGAAGTTCAAAGATTATCCCTGAATCACAGCCTTATATAAAATCAGCCTGCCACCATGTTAGCATCATACGGCAACACTTTAAACACTTTATTTAAGCATTTCATTTAGGAAACAATTACTGTAAGTTTTTGTCTAACATAATTAATAGGTCAAGCAGCACTTATTAAGTCTTTAGGCATTAATTAACATTTAAAAATTATCACATATGACACATTAATTAGATATCAATCACTTATTAGGACTACTGACATTTAATAAGCATTTTAAATTATAACAAACTCTTCTACTATACATATCTTTCCAAAATACAAGTGCCTGCAAATAGTACTTAAGGCATTTAATATGTTAAGACTTATTTTGTCCTTGTAATTATCACATAGAAAAATCATTTGCTCTGTATATGTTTTAGTGATAAATACACATCTGTATCTTTTCAGTTCACTTATGAATGACACAAAAGGAATAACATGCATAACATGCATATTAAAATAGTTTTTAAAGCACAATTGAAATTAACTGTATCTTTGTCCCCTTCCTGTGTCAGATTTGAACTTAAATTCTCCTCTGATTCTACCGTCCTGTCCTGAGGAAAGAAATACAAATGTCCGAGTGTTAATTGCTGACCTCTGTCACCCCTTAATTATGCATTCATGTATCTTCTTTGATATTCCCTTGAATAGCTGTCTCCTGTAGCTAAGATCTTGCCATCAGACACTTCACAGATACAATCTCTCTCTTGACCTAATTGAACTTACTATCAGTTAATTTTTATACTACTAAGTAGGTATTTGAGATGATATATAAAAACCCTACAGGGTGCCCAAATTTCACGAGACTAATGTCCATATTGGCACCTTGACAAGAATCAGAGAGCTGTGTTTCTTCAGCACATACTTCTGCATGTGTTTTCCCACTAATAGACGCACTAACCCGTAAGATACACTTATATTTGCAACTTGGCTGAACAAATAGAAATCACTGTTTTTTCACAGATGTTTCTTGTCTAACATACACCTATGTGATGAATTATGGTGGAATTTTAGAATTTGTTAATACAGAGCATTTCCCAGATTTCTCTGTACATGTGCTTGAAATGTATTCTTCTTTCTGGAAAAGCACTGTGGCAGTAACCTGCAGCAGGGGGACATGGAGGGCTTTAAACACACACCTCCGTGAGCTGGCAGCACCCTCGTTTATCTGGCTGCCTCTACTATGCTCAGTGAACAGCAGCATCTGGTAGTGCTTCTTCACCCTGCTATCCACAAGAAGCTGCAGCCAGAGCCACAGAAGAATGTGAGAGTGCAAGTCAACTCTGTGAGTTACACCTGCAATGTTTGAGACTTGACAGATCTGTACCACGCCTGTGACGGCTTAATTGGGCTAGCACACATAACAACAAGGAGTAGAAGCAAACTCTCCAGATGTTGTGGGAATATACATGCGAGTAACCATACTGTCATCTTTCATTACTGCTGTTATGTGGATTAAGATACCAAATGCAGGATAACACGCTACATTTTCACCTTTTCCTTGAAGTTTTAACCAAGTCTAAAGGTAATTAACAAGCTTCATGCAAGTAGTAGGCAGTTGTTGTGATGAGAGTAAGAATCAGACCAATAAGGAAAGAAAACATAATAATTCCTTTTTTTACAGGTGAAAAAGGAAAAGACAGTTGGTTTGAAGGCTAGATTGCAAGGAGACCTTGCAACGTCTCACGACACGTTCTTGGGGATCTAAAGTAAACTAGTTTCCTAGGATCTCTCAGTAGTTTACAGAGAATGACATGCATCACCAATGACTAGTTCAAAGCAGAAACAAAACTCATTTCTTAAGTACAATCCATAGCCTTTAGTAAAATACCTTGACTCTCTATACAATGCACAGGGAGGATTAGATGGGATTCAAAACAGACTGCATGCTGTGCAAGATTTATATAATAGAGAAGGTCAAGACTTAAATCCTGCACTTACGTCAGACCAGGTTTACAACTCAGAAAACTCTCCTGCACTAATGCAATGTGTCCCTCCTTTCAAAATAACAGGCACCTGTTCCTTGTAAAACATAGAGGTCAGGGGATGGGGTTTCTGCTGTTCAAGTGGGATTTAGACTGAAGGAATTCAAATCCAAGTAACTGGCTGTGAGATGCTGAGGAATCTTTACATTTTTGTCACTGTGTTACTTTGCAGAAACAAATGTGGAATGCACTGGGCTAGAAAGTAAAAGTGGAATCCCGGTGACTGCTTCCATCTGCTGAAGGATAAGCCACCTACCTCTTGACCCCATCCCCAAGGACTGTTACAGTGCTATATAAATCAAAAAGTGAATGAAGCCATAAAAAGGCCTGGCAGCCAAGATCAAAACTAATCTTTTAAAAATTTAGCCCCCTCTGAAATGTCACTTAGGGTGCTTGCTCTTTCCACTTCCATGCATCTGCTTGGCAGAACTCATTGCCTCTTGACATCAGGAGATCCCTATTTTCTCCTTTTTTTCAGCCTGTGTTTAAGACTGATTTGTTTTCATTGACTTTTAACTGACATTAGCTAATTATTAACTCTGCAGGATAGATTAAATTTTAATTTTAATGTCATTGTAAAACACCATGAGCTGCCTCAGCATGATAAGATGCTATAAAAGTTTAAACTGTTGTTTTAAGTTAGCCACCTGTTCAAAACATTAAAAATCTACACATTTAAATCAATCACACTGCACTGGATGCCCCATCAAGGCTAATGTTGATAAATTATACTCTTAGCTCCAGTTGATACAGAGTCATTATTCTCCAGAACAGTAATATATTGGACTTTATTTTGTACAGTTTTAGTTGGGATTGCAGTGTCATTTTACAAAATCCTAAATACACTCCAATGTGTATTTTCCAATCTGCTAAATTGCTCAGAGATTATCCTGACTAAACAGTACCTTTGAGGTTCTGTCTGGTGTGTGAGACATATGCTGGAGATGTACTGTTCCAAAAAGAAGCTCATGGAAGTACTCTGGGCCAAATCAGAAGAACTGGATAAGATGACAAAAACCCCTATACCTTTCTGTCTCTGGAGAAAACAAGTGAATCTGCAGGCAGAAGCAAATGAGATTTTTGTCTGAGGCATGGTATACAGATAGAAAAAAAAAAAGTCACTTGTTCTGGATTTTCTACCTATAAAACAGAGCTAATGTTTTTCCATGCCTATCTTGTCTCTTCACTCTTCACAAGTTTACTTGTGTAAGTACTTTTTCTAATCAAAAGCAAGAGGGTTCTTTCTACAGCTGCAATAAAGTAAGGCAACACATTGAGGCTGCATTTAGTAGACCTAGTTCTGCAGTCATGGATCTGACTTTACTACCTCTTGTTCTTCTTGTGCTCAGAAAAGGCTTTTATAAGTAAGCCAAAAAGCACAGACTTCATAATTTGATTATAACTGAAACAATCTTCAGCAATCCTGCAGCTGTATGACCTCTTAATCTCATTCATTATTTTCATTTAGAGGAATATAAATTCTTTCTAACACCACACAAAAAAAGCTATATTGTCTGAGACAGGTGACAGCAGACTCCTCAGTTTCCCTTTGTAATATGCTCCTGCTGATTCCTAGTCTAGGAATTCAGTGAAAGACTCCCCAAAGAGATCAATGTTTAACTTTGTTGCTGTTTAAATGCTGTTTAAATGTTTAACTTTGTTGCTGAGGAGGGCAAAAGGGTTAAAGAGGATTTAACTGAATGCACGAGGCTTAGCATGGGGTTACCACCCATAGAACAGAAAGGCTGTGCTCCTGCACACAATGTCTGTGCATAAGAATCTGTGCCCTGGCAGTGATTAGCACTATCAGTGTAGCTGTTGGATGACAGAGGAACAGGGTGCCGTACACGGGTCCCGAGATCAAGGGGCACAAACTGCATTGCAGCCCTGCTGATGAAAGCAAGCTTGCTCCGGAGTGTGCTCCTGGTGCCCACATGACACAGCTCCACGCCCTGCATGTCTGAAGGAGCTGTGTGTTGCTGCTACAAACGTAACGCGTAATTACTACTTTTATGAATTTTCAGTTCAAAGTGTTTAAAAAAAATGAAGTCTATGATACATCTGTCTGCCTCTGAGTGCTGCTCTAACATTTTAACATCTGTGACTACACATTGCACGTTGTGGGATGTTCTATGAGCTTTTCAAGTGTTGTGCTGCAATGACCCAGAAGATGGCAAAGAAGAGATCGAGTAGAAAAGAAAATCAAATTCTAGTGTCCATGCCTTGTCTCTGGGACTCTTATTCATCAAAATAAGACTTCCCTAATTCTGAACAAAAATCAGTTAAATTAAGCTCTTAGGTGATTTAAACAATATCAAGATTGCGGGTCGGGGAGTGGAAATTCTTAATATCTAAACACACTTTCTTCCTGGTAGGGACAAGTCCTTTGAAACTTTGAGAAACTGAAGGGTATCTTTCTTTACGGGTGTAATTTTTGCATGTCTCTTTCTGTTTGGGATTTCTTCAGTAACTTAGTAATGGAAAGCTAAATACTCTTTGGCCTTTTTTTCACAGGTGCAAGTGAAGTATTTCTGTCCTAACAGAACAGAAAGCAAGGTGGATCTCTACAAGTTGTTTAGACTGGAGCTACAAGAGATACCACGACAAAGGAGATAATGGACACCTGACATACTGTGTCATCTGTCATTTCTGACAAATGTAAATGCAAGAATAAAATCCTTCATAGAAAGTAAGAATGTATGAGTCAGGGTTGAGTGAAAGGGCATCGAAGGCTCTGGTTCCCCATGCTTTTTCTTTAGCTGTGTTGTTTTTTTCTGATTTGTCTGCATAGCGTAATTTCTGTTAGAGGAAAATATATTCAACAGCTGAAGAGAGGTGAGGCAGATGCTACTCCAATATCCTCAGGTCTGACCAGCAGTGAGGCTGCAGATGTGTTCTCAGCAGGCATACACCAAACATGCACATACACTGTGTATATCCATGTATACACAGACAGGCACACAGATCAGACACACACACACATCAGCCACAAAAACACAGCCGGTACCAGTGGCCTCATCCTTCTTCCTGTCTGGCAGAGTGAGATGGGGGTCCACCGGTGACAGTATATACATACATAGGTGCGGTGTGGATCTTTCCAGCAGCTGGGATCAGACACTCTGTCGAGTAGATGTTCATGAACCCCAGTCTCACCAGCTGCTGGCATCTGGACATTCAAGCCCCTGATGCTGTAGTCCCACTCCTGTTGCTGACATAGGCCATTGCAGAAACCCACACAATTGATGAGGACTTCCCTACTCCCCATAGTCAGTCTCCCTGTGCTCTAATTCATAGACATTAAGGCTGACCCTCAGAGACCCATCCATCTACTTCTTCCCAGCTACTTTGGCTTGATCATTGCTAGATATCCCACATTTCCTTGCACACTTGCACTTGTTCCTCTTGCTGCATCACAGACATATTTTTGTCTCCTGGTCTGACTCCAGTTGCTGAATACACTTCACCATATACCCCCATCCACCTTCACCATGCCCACATACACAGATTGAATAGAGGACCCTCACACACAAAAGAATTAAAAAGGAATTTAATAAGAAGATAGTGTGAACTGTGGTGGTTATGTGCAAGACATATCCAGGCAAGTAAACAGCCCTTTTTATTCCCTTTGCTCTCTATTCACACTTCTTCCTCCCAAAGTCACCTAAATCCCTCCCTTTTGTTCCTCCTCATTCCTTTCCTTCTCTAAATATCCTTGAATAAGTCCTGTATCATGATGAATTGCTTTTCCTCCACAGGGAAACTTCTAGATTTCACACTCCTAAGTAACAATCCCATTAGTCTAAATGGTTATCTGAAGAGCTGCTCTGGCTTGATTTAGTATCAGAAATAGTTTTGCCAGAAGGACCTGTACTCAGCACTGGTGTACTGTGTTCAGATTTGGGCCCTTCACTTCAAGAAATACATTGAGGTGCTGGAACAAATCCAGAGAAGGGCAATGAAGTTGGTGAAGGCAGTAAGTTATATAAAGAGTGGCTGAGGGAGCTGGGGTTGTTTAGACTGGAGAAAATGAGACTCACGGGTTTTTTACAACCACCTGAACAGAGGTTGTAGCAAGGTGGAGATCAAACTCTTCTTCCAAGTAACCAGAGACAGGATGAGAAGACATACCCTCAAGCTGCACCAAGGGAAGTTCATGTTGGCCATCAGGAAGAATTTATTCATGGAAAGGGTTGTTAAGCATTGGAATGGACTGCGCAGGGAAATGATTGAGTCACCGTGCCTGGAGGTTCAAGAAATGATTGGATGTGGCACTTAGTTCCACAGTCTAGCTGACAAGATGATGGTCAAACATTGAACTCGATGATTTTGGATGTCTTTTCCAACCTAAATTATTCTGTGATTCCCAGCGACTCCTCATGACAGATTCCATGTCTGTAAAATGGGGCTGATGTTCTCCTGGGACAGCCCTGGGGGAGCCTGTGTGGAGTGTTTGTCCTCAGGAGTCCTTTTTTTGGGCTCCATCTTGTCATTGTGCCTGCCAGTGCTTCTCTGATTTCTGCAGATGGGCCTTTGAAGAGCCAATGGCCCTTTGGGGGACACCTTGGAATAGTTCAGCAGGGGTGCCCCTCCTGCTGTTGTGATTCTGAGCTCTTTGTGTGTAGGCAGTTGATTTTTGTCACATAACCTAATAGGTTTAGACCCCTACCATAACTTAATGATTGCTGAAGACCCTATAATCCCAGCTTTCAAAATTCCATTTGATTTAATCAAGCAGTTTCAATCTCACTATTTAATGGGGAATAAATGGTTTACTCTCATTTTCTGAAAAAGAGACATTAATATCTTCCCCAGCTATGAAGAAACCTTTAAAGTAGTGACCGAGATTAAATTAATTTTTATAACTATGCATTCAGAATGTATATAGATTTATCTTTTCAGTATCCAATGATCATGCTGTCTGAGTACTCTTAAATATAATTTTCTTGTCTGACGTAATTTATGCCCAAGAACTTCTGCAGAGGTGATAAGAAGTGGCTACTTTCACCTTCCAGCAGCGATTCAAATGTGGTGGCTCATTCTGTGCTCTCCAAATGTACACCCTGAGGTCAGGCAGGTGGCAGATGCACATCTCTGATACCTGTGTGCAGCAAATATTCCCCCTTTGAACCTGTAGGACCCAGCAGAAATATTTATCTCCATTCAGACTAAGGAAGCATCAGCATCTGTAAAATAATTGTATTTGCCAAACCTTTGGGCATTAAGTAACCCTCTATGTATGCACACATTTCTCATCTATCTTTCAGAAAATGTTTCATCTAGTCCACAGGCAGCAGAGTTTCACAGTCTCGTTGGCATCTGGGCTTTTTTTGTTAGGTATGTTTGTACTATTCCTTAATGATTACATTTTATGGTAATTGCTTTTTCCTTTGACAGACAGAGCCTTGGTCTTCTATGTGGTCTACCCATTATTTTTAAAAAAGCACTCAGACTTTCAGAAGGTAAAATGCAGAGAAGAAATACACTGAGAAATTTATGAAAAATAATAACTTAGCAATATCCATCTAAACAAGAGTTTGGGATGAGTAAAATCTTATGTTTTCTATTGACATCTGCAGAACAAGCTGTGCAGAAATAAACACCTGAAAATAATTATATGCTATACAGCAAACTTTGGAAGAACTTTTAGAAAACTATCCATAGAGAGTGCAAAAAAAATCTAATATATCTGTATTGCTTGACGAAATCCTTTTCTTATCTGGGCAGCTTGCTGTCTGCTGCTTTTGCAGCAGCACAGAAAAAAGCCAGCAAATGAACCTACATTATCAAAGGCCGCTAGAAAATCTCAAATACTTAAAATATAGAGAATGAAAAGTTTATAATGTATACTTAAAGTACAGGGAATGAAAAACTTCTCTATAGCAAAATTGTGTGTCTATCAAGGATAATGGTTTTCAGGGTTTTTTTTGATAGATCAGAAATCTTCTGAATAACATTATAACTGTATAAAATTGAAAATGAAAAAAATTATTGTTTCAAAGGTCACCTACCCTTACAGGGAAGGTATGACTGTAGTCAAAGAACCAAAGGTCTTGAAAAGGTATCCAAAGGTACTCTTTAGCATCTGAAAGTGCAGTAGAAAGTTCTGCTTAGGCCACTTTAAAAAATTTTCTCATTTAAGCCTTGGGTGAAACCCGTCTGAGTGGATCTAGTACCCAGGTTATTACCATGCTGTATGCTCTGTCTTGATATGTACTAAATCCTTTTTTCTCTACAGTTAAAGAAATAAAATTGTAAATGAGATACATGAAATAAAATTGTAAATGAGATACATGAAATAAACTTATCCACTCTATTCAGTACTGATAAGGGCCTCAGCCAGAGTACTCTTTCCAGTTTCAGGGACGATAGTTTAAGGATAAAGGAAAACAGAAGAGAGTGCAGTGGACAGCCACAAGAATGCTATGGTCTCCATGAAAAATTTAAATAAAAGTAAAGTTCTTTTAAAGAAAAAAAGAAATGAATAGAAATACATTGGAAGTATCTTCTCACTAAGGCGTTTTTTTCCCCCATAGTCTCCATTGTGCTTCATGGTCATTGGAACAGATAAATTGGCTTAATTTTTAGTGAAGAAATTTTAAATTAGAATTTATCACTTTTGAACTGGTAAGGTTTTGTGCACAAAAATGGCCTTCCAAGGAAGATAATGGGATCTCTTTTCTGGGCATTTAAAAGCATAGTACCAACCTCCCCCCGCCCCCCCTTAATAGATATTTGAGGCAGTTTTGATTCTTCACAAATTCTTCTTATTCATTTTCTAAAGCAATGATCAGATGGGTGTTTGAGGTCCTTGTAATCCTCAGTTCTGTAGTTTGGTAAATAGTTACTGGCTCTAGCCAGTCTGAATGTAGGTTCCCAGGTTAAGCTGGATATGTCTGCTAGGATGTCAGTGTGTTAAAGAGGAGAACAGCGAGATCCCGACCTGAGACAGGTCAGGACTGTGTCCCAGCTGTGTATCAAGCCCCAGAAAATGATAGAACCTAGAAGGAGAAAATACAGCTACAGACTATCTCTGTCTGCTGATTTTAAGGGACTCCAGACATTTTAGCTTAGACTAATTTCTGAAGGTATTATGAACCTTACATTTTCTGAGTTTAGGCATTTTCCCAGATTAATATCTTTGATAAAACTTCCCTTGTGAAGCTGAATAAATGTACTGATTTCCCAAAATAACTGAAGGATGGTCATAGGTTACTTTTTTAGTCATAGGTTACTTTTTTAGGACACTGACAGGCAGACTCAGAGGAATTATTTTCACCAGAAAACAAGTGATGTGAGACTTCTTAATTTGATAATGAGTTTGTAAAATTGAAGATGCATGAATTCAGGATAGAAAACTCTTAATATATTTTTTTATAAAGCATGCACATTCTTATCGTGGTACAATCTTGCCCATAGACTTTAGACAATATATAATTTGAATGGTTATAGGCTATAGTATTTTATGTTTCAACATTTAAAAATTATATTTTTAGAGCTAGCTCCATTCAGCTTTCCAGAAGTTTTTCCTTTAAATTCAATTTTTATTAATGAAATCTAATAAGGTGTGGATTTAAAGTATTTACTATAGCCTAAACTGTCTGAAATTCAATAAAAATCCTCATATTTAATTGAACAATTGCAATTATTTAACTAATATGTGTCTGATAATATGCACATCTCACATAGAGATAGGCAGACATGAATTTTAGGTGACTCCACTTCTTTTTCAGAAGCAGCTTTCAAATAATACTAGCAATTGAGGTTTTGCTACTGTATTTTCTTTGTAAGTATAGCCAACATTTTGAATGTACAGATACTTCATTTGAGAATCACTAATCATGCCTACAGTTATCTAGATATCTCATAAACTGAGACTAAGCTTTAAAAACCCAGGTAACTTTGGCTTCCAGGAATTCCTGTCAAAGAGACAAAGAGAATACTATTTCTTCTTCTGAATAATAGAGGTAATTTTTGAGTCAGTTTTTCTAATGCTCTGGTTCAGTGTCTCAGATGATAATACCTGGAAACTAAGTAGTAACTCTGTGGAATGTACATGAAGACACCTCCGAGCCAGAGGAAAACTATGAAAATGAAACCATAATTTTATTTTTTTTCCTAGTGTAGATTATGGAGGAAATTACAAATAAATGTGAAGTGTGTCCAAGATTCATGCCAGTTGGCTTTATCACAAAAGAGTGTCAATTTCTGCCTTTAGAACAAATAAACAAAAAAACCAAAAGCTGACTTATAAGGGTGGCTGTGCAGTTCCCTTGACTGCACATACAACATATGACTAGGATTAAAAATTAATATAGTGGTACAATTAATTCAGTCATGTAGTTCAATATCTTCTCAGCTGTTGCTGCCATTAGGTGTATTCATACAGAGGGTGGCCATCCCAGAGAAGCATTGTACATTGTTCTAAATAAAATCTATCCTAGATACCTATTGCACCTGCTCAAGTCTTAGTAATAGACCTAAAATGGTAGTTAATTTTATATTTATGTAATTTTCTATGCAAAATTTCATTAACAACTTTTGATAAAGAAATTTTGTCAATAGGTAACAACCTAGATCTTGAACTGCAGGAGAACACTTAGAGAAAGTTTATGATGGGTGAAACATAGATTAGTTTTGTGTTAAACATATGGAACATAAATGAAATTCTCCAGCTTCAGGATTAAAGGAATGTATAGCTAAGAGTGTCCTTTACTTAATATTCCATTCTTTGGTGTACTTAACTATCTCTGATGTTACTTTAGAGGAAGACTGCCACAAATTGTGAACAATAAATGTGAACCAAAGGAAAGACAGAGGCATTCCAGACTGTTTTGGTGTTCTGAAACATTGCATATGCCTGGCTGCCATTTTTTTCTTTTTATTTTGTTTTTAAGTTCAGGCAGCTCAGTTACAGCTTTGCACTTGTTGCTTTAGAACAACAAGGAGTATAAGCTATGAGGGTGTTCTAGATGTCCTTAAGATAATGACTACAGAATCATGGAATTCCATTTAAATCTGATAGTTCAAACAACGTAAGTCCAGCTTAGAGTGCTCTGCATGTAGGAAGAATGAACATCTCCGACCTGAGATTCTCTGGTGTTCTTGCTGATAATGCAGTGGGGTTCCTTCAGGGTGAATCTGCGAAGAGAACATGAATAAATATATTTGAATGACCCTTTGCTTCATGTCCTGTTAGTGTCAATTAATGGAGCATACCAAACTAACACCAGCAGAGATAGTTTTGTTCTAAGCCGACAGACATAAGTGAAAAGGTGATACCTGTAAAGGTTTTAGAGTCCAACAGCAGTCCTACACAAATAATTCTTACATAAAAGGAGGCAAACCTAAATCCTAAGTCTTGCTGATATTTAGTAGATTTTAGTTCTGTATGTCTCCCTGGACCTCTATTGCCAAAATAAAAGTGCACAGATGAAAAATTACTAGACAAATGCAAATAACTAGTTATTAGCATTCTCAGTGTCCAAGAGCACCCACAAGAAAAAAAAAAGAATATGTTTTTCAGCATTTAACATTTTTCTTTAGATTTTTCTTCCTTTCTCTTCTAAACATCAACATACTGTACCAATTATTTTAAAAGCTGTTTCCCAGAATGTTCGTTGCTATTTACTAACAAAGGTTACAGTTTTTATTTGCCCCCTCCTTATTTTCTTCAGAGGAAGCAATGTCAAATAACAGTTTAATGAGTATCCTGCTATCTGAGACCTTTGCCTAACCCAGGAGCTGCGCAAAACCAATTAGAAGTGTACATTTGCAAATTGGGTGCATACAAGCATGACCAACTCCTCCTTCCCCTTCCTCCCCTGCCCCCAAAACAGGATTTCATTGTAAGTAAACTCAATTTGAAAACAAGGCCTGAGAAGTCTTTTGATGATATGTGTTCTAAAATCTTGGTATCAAAACCATTTTTTTTTCTCTGAGAACCCACATCCTAACCCAAATGATACACAAGTGAGTCACTCCTTAAAGAATATACAATCTAAATGTCCAAACAGAAAATCATATGAAATTACTGCAGGATTGTTTGTTGTTATTTTGTTGGTTTGGGTTTTTTCCTCTCATAATTTGCTACAGGATTTATTTATTTATTTATTCACATGGAGTCTTCTGTGAAGCATCTGAAAAGATACTTACTAAAGCAAGCCAGAATGTCTAATTTCTATGAACACAGGTCAAGCACATACGGTGTTCAGTTTTCCACACCTGGAAGTCCCACTTGAAATGGCCAAATCCGTCCTGTTTAGCATCCTGGTGCCCCTACTAGCATTAGGTGCCACCACAAAAGAGCATGTGTCCTCTGCATATGTCTGTGACTTAACTCTGGACTTGCAGCTCACCCACACACAACTGCTTGCTCACCCTCCACAGTGGGATGAAGGAGAAAATCAGAGGGGTAAAAGCTAGAAAACTCATGGGTTGAGATAAAAACATTTTAATAGGTAAAGCAATAGCCATGCGCACAAACAAAGCAAAACAAAGAATTCATTCACCATTGCCCATGCATTGGGCAGGCAGGCAGGCATTCAACCATTCCCAGGAAAGACGACCTCCATGACATGTAATGGTGACTTGAAAAGACAAAGGTCATCACTCCCAACATCTGCCCTTCCTCCTTCATCACCCAGTTTTATTTACTAAGCATGATGCCATATGGTATGGGATAACCCTTTGGTCAGTTGAGGTCAGCTGTCCTGGCTGTGTCCCCCCACAGCTCCTTGTGTATAGCCATCGCCCTTGCTGGTGGGGAAACGTGATAAACAAGAAACTGACATTGTGTAAGAACTGTTCAGCAGTAGCTAAAACATCCCTGTGTTACCAACACTGTTTTCATTACAAATCCAGATCATAGCACAATAGAAACTACTATGAATAAAACAACTCTATCCTGTACAAAACTAGTAGAAGATGTCAAGAATAAATATATAAAATGGCAACAGATGACTATGGGCAGTCAACTGAGTAAAATCCATACCTATCTAAAAAGATAGTCTGTAATAAAACAGGATACTGTAGTGTGAGAAAAAAAATAATGAAATTTCAATCAGCTTTTACAATAAAAATATACTTTATAAGAGTGATGTCAAACAAAAGGACAGGCTTCTCCTCCCCAGTATCTTTTCTTTGGTGCAATATACTATATCATCTTTTATGCTATAGTATCTCAGTTCTAGAACAGAGAACCTGCAATGGTTTGTACTATTGATACTTTACACTGCTTTTTAAAGAGAGAGAAAAAGAGAATTAAGCCAGGGCAAAGAACTTTGTAAAATCCAAATGTTGCTGCTGTTTAGCAAGGACATTCCTCCAGAATAAGTTTAGGGATTTGCATATGAATGGTCCTACTCTGAATGTTTCAGATTGTGATCTAAGCCAAAGAATCTATCACCAGACTGACCTCAAAAGTCTCAGGAGGCACAGATAAGAGTTATTTTATACTAATACTCCTACTACTACTAGTAGTAAACAACCCGTGCAGGGGAGAATTAAAACAACAACCAAATACACATCTGGGAAGAGTTAATTATAAATCTCCTTTTGGACTATATCTGCAAGCACACACTTTTTGCAGTGTGTGAACTTCAGGGGTAACAGAGGACACTGAAGCTAAATTTGCACTTGGAAGTGCAACTATTGAAACAGATTGTTCTCTATTTTGTGAGGAAAAAAATGAGTCTTGGCAGTTCCTCAGTTCTTCACAACATGAAGCTAAAGGTCAATATTAGTAATAGTGAGGCAGCTAATACTGCTAAGTGCCAGTAAGTGGCCATAATGCACTTCAGTACACATAAAATAACCTCATGCGTTCCATACAGGTATAATCAGCAGGTCCATTAAGTGGCATATTAAATATAAGCCATAAAACAAACAGAAGAACATCAACTCTTTAATGATATCAAACAACAATCAAATCTTTAGGTCAAAATCATTGTCCATGTAATAAGACAAAGCGTCCTTTTTAATCAAAGTTCTTTTCCTTGTCATCCATGTTCCAGGGCAGAGTCCTTCACTCTTACAGGCTTCTCCTTCTGCAAGAGATGCAATTTGTTCTGCAATCTTTCTTTCTGTTTTTTTCAGAATTGTTTCCAAGAATTTCTCCCAAAATGAGACTATTTTCTTTCGAAGAAGTGGTAAGAGCTTGGCTGACCTGAACACTTCTCCTACCTTTCAGAATACATCTCAGCATCTCAGGTTCAATACCAAGAAAATGTTCAATCTTAGATCTGATAACGGCTTGGAAATTTTTTTTTTCCAACAATATCTATTTTTTTTTTAGCAGTAAGTTTCAGGCTAGCCTCAAGATTGGAAAGTATAGGCTGTTATGCTCTCCTGCTTTTATAATGAGAGATCATTTGTCCACACTTCTACTTACCCAGGAACACTGTCTGCATCATTAGTTTTTCCTTACTCTTTCTAATAATTGTTATTTCCAAGTTACCTCACATCTGCCATTGTGTTACAGTGTCAGTTTTAAAACAATAAAACAAAACAAAGTGCTCATGCACCTAAAGGAATACACCTTTTATTTCTTAAGTCCATTACATCAGCACAGTGTTAGCCCTATCCTTCCTCTGTGTTGCAGGTGTCCTTATTTAATGTCATGTTCAAGGCAGAGAACAAATCAGTTCTCTAAGCTGTTCACCTGCCCCACTGCAGGTGTCTGGGATCACATCCAGTCAGATATGTAACTTACATCTACGTGATCACTCTTCATTTCAGACAGTCCCTGAATAGTGAATATTTGCTGCTTAACACTTTCAAAGCCGCTGAGGAATCCTATGAAGGATGGTGCAACTCCAAGTAAAAGGTATGAGAATGATATATCAAAAACTGTAAAGAAATCTGGAAACTCTTAGGATTACCTGGGAAGCTTATATAATTTTTAGCTGAAATTCTAGGTTCTTTGAACTTCATCAGAGTTTTTTGATTGCTTATCTCACTGGGGTAACAATACCACATTTTATTTTGCAAAAACCTACAATGGATGTTCCTTTCCCTAGGTGAGCTGTAACAAAATTTTAATGTGAGAAGATTCTTTTAGTTTTATTTGTATTCCTTGCAAACTAAATGACAGGCTCTGACTTTGCAGGCATCCCCCAGTTTTATAAATTCTATTAATGAAAAAATCAAACACCAATATTCCAACTGGGGTCAGTTTTATTTCAGTCTTTCTGGTTAATATTGCTATGAGAAAGAGAAGCAAAAGTCTGAGTCATTTAACAGTTATGACTGATGTCACAGAACCAGGACATTTCTATCAGAAAGATGATCATGGCTTTGATTTATGATTTTCCTTTGGATGGTCTCAATGAGAGTAATGAATTAAGCTGAAATTTGAAATTCAATAACTTTGAATCTTTTCAGCAGAGTTACTAAAAACAGAAATATTTCTGTATTGAAGGCCAAATATCTTAGATCTTATCCTCTCCTATCCTCTCCTCTCCCCTCCCCCNTCCTCTCCTCTCCTCTCCTCTCCAGCTGAAGACAATTAGATATGGTAAGACACTTAAGAAACACTGAGGAAAGAACTTCCTAATTACAGGCAGCAAAATTTACAGCCTAACTTTTCTCTAGAATTTTTTAAAATAAATCTAATGAGAGATATATTAAAGGAGATATCTTAAGTACTTTCCTAGAAAACAGATCTATATTTTATCTTCCATGATATGGATGATGTCATCAGGATCATCTCATATTCACCCATCATTTTATGGAAAGATGTTTTTTTAATGTGGCCTACAATAATCACTTTTCAGTTTGTCTTTTTGCGCTTGATTTACCTGGAGAGAAGGTCACCAGTAAGTTTGTGGAGCTGACCAAGCTTTCAAAGGCTGTATCTCTGCCTCTAGATTAAAGGAGACTGTGGCCAAATCCCTGGCCTTTTAATGCTCTAGAATAAACATGCGTAATCAGATAATAAATATATATATAGCTATAAAAACCCTTAGATCAAATGTAGCCAATTTTTTCCTCACTGCCTGAGTCATTAAAATGCTGTATAATACTTTGTGTTGTCTTTTTATATATATCTCATATTAAAGGACCTTGAATATTGAATATTGATTGAAATTACTATTCAATCTCATGGACTACCTTTATTTTTGTAAAGTAAAAGAAATTAATTTAAATGGATCAACTTCAAATAATTCAATATGTCTATAGAGCGGAACAAAGACACTTTTTGTAGATCATAAATTATTAAGGTTTAGTAAAGGATATGAGGAATACAAGCACTGTGAAGTGACAGAAAAAACTGGATATAAACTATATCACTGTGACAACTTGACTGTAATTTTTCTTGTCTAAAACAAAAACCAGTTTTACAAATCAGTTTATGGACTCTTAAGGCTAGAAGTAACTAAAAGTATAATGTCATCAGACCACCCACGTAAGAAAAGGTAATAGATTTTTATATGTGAACTTTCCATCAAGTCTGTACTTCTCATTTACCTAAACTACCACATAGGAATGCTTCAGGCAGCTGAGCTTAATACAGAAATAATGAATGGCAATGGAACAAACTTATCTCTAATTTAACTGAGATTTTCAGCAGTTGTGTTTAACATTCCATTTTGAATACATCTAGCTTCAGCTTCCAGCCACATGACCTCATTTTATGCACATAAATCAGATTTAATACTGCTACTTTCTGAAAATTCATCATGCAAGCAATTAGTGAGCAATTTCATGTGACTTTTTCTTAGATAAATTATCTAGAAAGACAATGATTTTCATTTAAGCTGCATTTTGACAAAACATGTGTCAAGGTTTCTTTTATGATCAAAGGAATAAAGTAAATATGGTAAAAAGGTTTTTTGTCCCATCCTAAAATCAGTGTCAGGGAAAGTGACATTTTCACTAAATAGTCTCTAGACCAGATGCTTAACTTTTAAAAGAGTAAAGATTAGTGAGACAATTAAAAACTGACTGGTGGAGAACCTGAGATATTTCAGAAACATCTGCACTATTATTCATATTTGATTCTCATATTTGAACTCCTACAAAATAAGCCTTTATTATTGATCCGTATCTTTAGAGTGCTGACATCAAACTGAAGATCCTTGTAATGAGCTCATTATCATGCTGTACTTATACGAACACCACCTGGTTTTTCTCTGTGTATTAGTTATGCATCAAAAGATCAGTTTGGAGGCTTACCCACTGTGTCATGTTTGGATTCTATTTTCCCATAATATAATAGTGATATTTCCAGGACATCCACTGTCTTCAAAAAAGGGTTTTATAAGTGACTTAATTTTAGGTGTTCACTACTCAAAGAGAAGAAAAAAAATGTTGGCTTAGAAATTAATCCCCTCCTGCAACAGTGAGGGAAGACATGTCTAAAACAAAACCACAAACAGAAGTTACTCAGCTCTAAGCTTGTGATATTTGAAACAGTTTCAGCCTAAGGTGATCACACTGCCAAGTGCTTGATAGGACTGGTCTGAGCGACTGGAAAGCAGTCTTGTCAACCAGAAACAGCAAAATCTACCATTAAGACTTCTGCTGCAAGGAAGGAGATTCAGTGGCTAAGGTACCTGTTCAGAAACTTACAATGGACTGCCAAATATCCTGAACTTACAGAAAGAGCTCTGTACCTTCATCCAGCAGTCTTTTAGCCTCCCTATGCTGATAATACGCATCAGCTCTTTCTGCCATATTTACTTTTCATTGGGCTTTCCAAATGAAAGAGAAGAAAGGCAGCTAATTCATCAGTGATGTCCTTTCTTTACTCCCAGGATATGAACTTCAACATTTAACTTAACTGAACTTTTGTTTCTAGATTTCATTGACATAATATGTTTTAAAAAGAAGGCAATCAGATATTTAAAACATAGATAAATTAAAAATGACACAATTAAAAAGAAAGTGAATGAAGACCAGATATGAACTCTAAAAACACCAAAGACAGCTGGATTATGAAAATATTTTATTGGCTTGGTTATCAAGTATCAGTCACATATGTAAACAAACGAAAGCACTTCAGTAAAGACTGAAGACTTAATTGTAAATATCAGAGTGGAATCTTGTTCCAAAACCTCAAAATAACATCTTTGTAATTCAGCTGGAATTCAGATACAAATTCCTAATTCAACAGGTGAAGTAACTCTGGATGAAGGGATCTGGACAAATGGACTTTATTATCTGCCAGTGCAATGATCAAATGGTTTAAGGTCTGATATACTCTTACCACGTTTCTTTTATAATTTATTCCCTTCCTTTTTAGTTTCTCCCATAATTTCCTCATTTTTCCTCAAATGCAAAAAAAAATTGCATATTTGCTCACACATTCTTCACTTTCAGGTCAAGTGCATACATATATTTCTTCTCTTACTATTTTCTTTCCACTGTAAAAAGAAAACAAAAACATTATTATCAAAATGTTTCATTTTCTCAATGCAAAATATTTAGAATCTTTCCACACTGAAATTCTGTCAAAAAGTTTTGTTGAAACTGATACATTTTTTTGGATGCTAAAATTTCATCTAAATTGCTTCTTCTTTTTATCAAAAACTGATCAGTAAAAATAAAAATCCCGAAACCTCAAAACCAAAAGGAAAAAAAAAACCTCCACCAAAATCCACCATGTCTAGTATTTCCCAACAGCTACCAAATTTGCTTTCTCTTGATTACGTTTTCTGTCTCTGGGCTCATAAATTTTTCAGTCTGCCTTACACTTGCCCCACTGCAGCAAGGTGGACAACAGGATTACTTTGCCCCAGCGTAAGAATTTTGCTTCTGTGAACACAAAACCAAGCAACATGCATAGACACAACATCTCCTTATATTTTGCCTATCAGCAGCAATGTGTGGAAGCACTGAATCACTAGAGCTTCTTACACAGTCAATAGCAAATGTAATAACATTTTTCTGGGAATTTTTAAATTTTTGATTCCTCCAGTGGCACTTTCATCTGCATTAATGGAACAGGTTGGGCTTCTATGAGCAAATATGTCTTAGAGAATCAAATCACAAACACTTCTGGTGAAGAGATAGTTGATTATCTCTACCATTTATGTGTTAGATCGGTGCCCGGTATTGTTTTGGCTTAGGCCACTTCATCCTCCCCCAAATTATTCACGGGATGCCTGGATGGTTTGCAGAGAGAAGGATGTGACTATTCCACCTCTCTGTCCTGTTGTCTGTTTTGGAAGCAAAGAGAGATTTCAAAAGTTTGGCATGTCCAGTCAAAGTAAGTCAGTTGGCTTTAGTATAGAAGAACCATCCCTGGCACTGTTTGGTTGATTATTAACCTCTGAATCAACCTCCTAGGACACCCAGACACTTATTCTTTGATATTTCAGAGACTTAATTAGATATTTTAGTTCATCTGCTCTGATGTTTGCAATTAATTATTTTCAAGCCTGCTCACTGAAACAGCATCAGGGCACTGTTACAAAGAGTCAGTGCATAAGTAAATAGATAACGGGTTAGCTGAACATGTTCATCACAGCAAGAGGAAGCAGAGAAAGGAAAAGTAACTCAGAGGAAATGCTGGTCTACTGGAAGAAATATGTTTCTGAATGATAAATACTAATTGATATAACCAGATTTCAGGTTTTGTTTATTTTTTTCAGAGGTATTTGCACTTCCACAGTCAAAATCTGGAATAAATATTTTTGTAGACTACTGTATGCAGTAGAAGCAGTAAAAAATATATGTGCTATGTTAGTCCTATTTCTGCAATATTGACTTGTTACCATAAAAGACAAAAAAAAACCCTGAAAAAATTACAGTGAGTAAATACAGTGAGCTCATTTTCTCAGCTTTTTTTTTTCAGAATATGACTAAGTTATATATACATGTACAGATCATTCTGGATCTATGCAATAAAATTGGAAAAGTCATAAAACAGATGAGCATCATGTGTCATCATATTGGAAAATAATACTTCATCAGTAACCTTTAGAGCATAAAACTGACAGTATTTCATAAAATAACTTTAAAGAAGACTTTCTAAGGTGTATACTCCTCACTCTAAGCTAGATTCCAACTAGTGCCCATTTAAGCCAAAGGAAAAGAGACTGCATTGCCCCCAGCAAGGAGAATTTGATTCCTGTATTTCACAACACTTTCACCTCATATATTAAACTTACTGTAAGCTATACTGTTTGTTTTGGTTTGTTTTGTTTAAGCACACTCAGGATGCCTAAAGCTTTTTAGCTTTATATATTTATGCATTAACCTTCAAATAAATAAATACCATGATGGAAATGCACTCAGGCCTGCAAGACTGTTATTTCACCTGACTTAAAACATTTAATAAACATTTTATTTTTCCCCCTTCTTTCTCTCCTGCTTGGAAATATTTACTGTTTATTTATGCTGTTTATTATCAGGTATTATAAATAGTATTGAACAAATAAGGCTGTTAAAAGTTGACGTACAAATATGAATACATGTCTTTATGGAACCAAGTCCCTGATTCTCACCCAATTATTGGAGTTCTTAGGGTCACTAGCACCAAGGAAATACTCTAATTTTAAGACGCAAAACTGACATTTATTGCAACGTTTTAAATATTTTCTCAACATTTGAAGTATTTCCTTACTGTCAAATAGATGAAGCAAATATAATGTCACTTTTCTGTTGGAGACAAAATATAATTTTCAGTATAGCTGGTTTTTTTTCCCACCTGTCAGCAATATATTCAGGATTTCAGCTACCCTGCACAGACTGCAAGAAACACAGTAAGTCCAATCTTCCACTGTAGCCTGGGCATGTTCAGATAGAAAAGCATATGCAAAGCATATGAAAAGTATACACCATTTTCACATATTCTGCATCTATGTGAGCTACTTGAAGACTTTTAATGATGAGAAAGAGGCACATTTTTTGTCTCAGGATAGAATCAATTGCATTAGAGGAATCTGTTGCTCTGTAGTGATTACAAAAGTAACCTCAATAACTACCTCTAGGGTGGATATCGACACAGTAGATGCCAAGTTAGGTGAATTAAATCCCACCTGGGAGATAAGAGAGAAATTTACATACAGAGTAAAACCATTAACTTCTAAAAAAAGTCTTCATTATATAAAATTTAACCTTTCTACAGTTATGATGGTATGAAGTAGAAATATGGTTATCCAACTTATTAATCATTATTGCTAATGTATCTCTACAATTGGTATATAAAAATGGGTCTGGAATGAGCCTAAAAAGCCATTTAACATCTTCCTCTATTATGTAAATTTTTCTGCAATTTTACTTTTGTGCAATGAGGAATTAGTAGAGGAAAACATAGTTATATATTCAGAAGTTCTAATCTAAAATAGCTGGGGCAGACACAAACCTTCTCAATGGAGGCTACTACAAAAAGTCTGGATGATGCTAATTAAACCCACTTTCTCTCCTTCTTTCCCTTCTGTTGGCAGCAACTATGTCTAGAACAAATGTCTGGAATTTAACAAGGAATTATCTCTGTTAGAAAAATTTCCTGTAAATTAATATTATTGTTGTTAAATATACCAGTGAAGGAGAACAGATATGCTTATTTCTGTGTTTTAGTTTATGCTTCTTTTGAGAACTTACCTGCCTGAATCTCATCCTAGCTGCAATTAGTTTTATATGTTGTAGATGCATGAGTCTTAAAGATTATATTTTTAATTGAAAATATCTTAGCAGAAACAGATTTTGTGCTGTAAAATGCAAACCCCATGGTTGCTTCTGTGTTGAATTTTCATGTGGTGAAATTCATTGAGTAAGTATATTTGAGGTATATGAAATGCCAATCTCTTCCATATGTAAAGTCTACCCACTTTCTCCATTATGTTCATATATGGTTAAGATTTACATAAGCCAAAAAAAGCACCCAGTTAGCATCTCATTGGAAATTGCAGCACCTAACAACACTAGAATAACAGATCAGAACTGATCTGAATACACCTTCTGCCCCAAAATCAGATAAATAAACCATCTGTACGTTAAAAAATTACATCAGTTACAAACTCCAATCTGTTGAAAATCATAGCTTTATTTACTTGCCAGCAAAGTTTTCCCCATTGTGCTGATTTTCTGCTGAATGCTGTTTCAGACATGAATTTTCCGTAACTACAAATACTGTATTATCCTCCTTCAAGTTAATTGTCCATTTTCTAGATTCAATCTGTGTTACTAACTGAAAACTTTCTTTTAATTTCTACACCTTAGTTTAGCTTTCAATTTGGGTTCCAATATGAGAAAGTAACTCTAACATATATTAAATTCTGAAATTAGGTTGAGAGATCTGAGTCATGACAGTCCAAGAACAACCTTTTTGGAAGATATCAACATTTTTGTTTGTTCCTAACAGAAATGAAATATTTATAGGTTGAAAAACAGACAAAAAGAAAAAAATCTGCAAATTACCATAATGGGCAAATCTTTACTGGTAAGTTTGTGGAAGACATGCAAAAAATACAGGGCAGGTAATTTACAGATGCTTTCCCAGAGTTTATTTTCACGATGAAGATTATGAGAATCTCAAAATAATGAGTTTATATTTTTGTTATAATGAAAGTCTGACTTTATGCTTTGTTATTTCAAAATTCTCTTAGCCTCATTCATGTTAAAATCAGAATAATTTCAAATTATTTAGCCTTGTACGTCTCTTGTTTTTAAGCTTATTTTCAGTAATTTCAGTTGGTAATTCATCTGGATTCATCTGGTTTATGTTGGTACCATTAAAACCTAACATCAATACATTGAAATGGTGCTACTATGATGTTTCATTCATATAAGTTATCTACTAGCTTTAGCTTATGCTGTCCTAAAATAGCTAATATAGCTAAAGCTTGGATAACAGTCGATGCTAATTATAATTTCTTTAGCCCACATATGTGTTTTAACTGCTTATATATCAGTCTTCTGAATCATATCTTTTACTTGTGCCTCTAACTAGTACATTTAAGGATGGTTTCGATCTACTTACGTGAAGCTTTCCTTAATAGAGACCAGCTGCTGTGATGGTT